>PVIU01004514.1:107383-125968 GCA_004026605.1 Ondatra zibethicus | reverse complement strand
TGACCCTTCAGTTTCTATTATGTGAAACACCTTAAGGAGTATAGGTATTAGCTCTTCTTGGAAGTTCTGGTAGAATTCTGCATTAAAACCATCTGGTCCTGGGCTTTTTTTGGTTGGGAGGTTTTTGATGACAGCTTCTATTTCCTCACGACTTATAGGTCTATTTAAATTGTTCACCTGGACTTGATTTAATTTCGGTTGCCAATTTTTAAAAAATCAGATTCCCATACCAGTGAGGTGGTTCAGCGAAGGTTCAGGCCATCAAGCCTGAAGGCCTGAGTTTCATCCCAGGGATCCAAATGGTAGAGACCTGCAAGTTGTCTTCTGACCTCCACAAAGGCATCAGTGGTACAGAACACACAGGCTCATGCATGCACACACACACACACACACCCCACAACTAATAAAAATGACAGATTTTCAAGTAAAATACCTGATTTTGCTTTTCTTTAGAAAATAATTAAACTGAGCTAGTTTGCTGCGTGACAAGTATTGACTTAGCAGCGCTACAGTTCACTGCAGCCCCCATCAATTTTCTATCTGGGCTAATGGCCATTGATCGGCTCATTTGCTGTGTTTTATTCCGCCTGGTCCTCCTTACTGGGTCTGTCACCTGCCAGGCTTCTGTAGGCAGGAATCTTCTCTCCTTCGGCTCACAGACTTGAGGACATGGCAGCCGGCCCTGTGTTATTCATGCAGTTCTGGGGTTCAGAGAAGAAAGAACTATACAAACTCCCATACACGCAGAATGGGATTAAGACATAAACAATATTGACCTGCAATGTTTTAGTTTCCATTTTTTGTATGACTGTGCATGCGTGTGTGTGTGTGTGCGTGTGTGTGTGTGCATACATGTGAAGGCCTGAGGACAATGTCAACTGTTGTTCCTCCAGAACTGTCCACCTTGTTTCTGACATGGGGTCTCTCATTGACCTGCGATTCACTGATTAGACTAGGCTGGTAGGCCAGTGACTCCCAGGGACCTGCCTTTCTCTGCTCCTCCAGCACTGGCCCAGCTTTTCACGTGGATTCTAGGGACCAAACGCAGGTGCTTGTGCAGCCAGCACTTCTCTGTTGAGCCGTCTGCTCACATCTGTAATTTTGAAGGTCATTGAGTAAGGACAGCTACATACCAGATTAGCATTTACCTATCAAATCATAATGTGTTCATAACTACATACTAGCTTAGCATTTACCTATAAAGCCATAATGTCTTGAAGCCAATCCTTCATTCTATGCTATTCATGCTTTTTAAAAAACCTTCCCGTATCCATCTCTTTTCTCACCTTCACTTCAGCTCTGTGTAGATGCGAAGGCAATCGTGCAGAATGGAGTTGTTATCCAAACAGTTCCAGAGAACATTTCTATTTGTAGTTTTAAAAGCTGATTGGCTCTTAGATAACTTTTGAAGGACAAAAAATATTTCCCAACAATATTTTCAAAGTCATGTATATACATATATATCTACCAGCTACAAATGAGTCTGGCTAAATAAATATATATATATATATATAATTTATTCCTAATATCATTTTAGCTTCACTTTGTGCTGATTCCAGCTGGGAGGATTATTATCAGTTAGAAACAAATAAGCACCCAGTGAGCAGAACAGCAGCTAACTACCACTCAGAACATACTGGAGACGAAAGACTGCTCGCATAGCGCTAAACAGACATAAGAACATAGCTGGAAATTTTATGAGGCCGCTCATTGTAACTGAGGGTGTTGACTGTGATAATGATGGTAGATGGGTGGTAATGACTGACAGGAGTAGAGATATAGCAGGAGAGGAGGTAATCATACTGGAGAAGGGAATTATGATACTTTGGAGTTGATAGGAGAGGTAGTGGTGGTAGAGATGATGGGGGTGGTGATAGAAATAGTGGCCGTGTTGGTCACGGTAGCGATGATAGTGGTGGCTATAATGATGATGGTGGTGATAGTGGTGGTGGTATTGGATATATGGTGGAGATGATGGTAGTGCTGGGTGTGATTGTGGTGCTGATGGTGGTGGGGATGGTGATGGCAGTGGTGGTGATGGTAGTGGTGAAGATTGCTTCGGTGGTGGTGGTGGCTATCAAAGCTAAGGTGGTACTAGTGATGACTGTGGTGCTGATGATGGTATCAAAGACAATGAGAGTAGTGATGACGATAGAGACAATGGTGGTGGTGGTGGGGATGGTGGTAGGGCTCCTAGTAATGTTGTTGACCATGGGACACTAATGCTGATGCTGATGGTGATGACGGTGTTGCTCACAGTCTTTTTGGAACCGTGAACTTTATGGAGTAATTGTCACTTGAAAAATTATCACTTGAGAAAACCAATTTGAATTGTATAAAAATATCACTTTTAGTGTCAAGCTATATATACAGTCCAGTAAATTGCAAATAGATACAGACATATTTAAAGCCACCAACTCCATGCTTTAATGTCAAGCAACATTTATAAATATTCCTGGCAGGAACATGCATCTGTGGTTTGGGGGATATTATTATTTGAGACTTCAGACAATAAATCAGTGAACAAACACATACAAGGAAAAGTAGTTATAGTTTTTATCCTTCACATATATACCAATACATTGGATTGTGATTTTCTTGCAAAGATTTTTAAGAATCTGACTTTATCTAAGGATGTTTAGTATTGGCCTTGGTGGCCTAAATAGCCTGTATTCTCAATCACACAGAGACTAAGTACAGTGGGCTCACAAGTTCAAGGCCTGCCTCGGTTATAGAGTGAGGTGACTACCAACCAGAGCGACTTGGTGAAAAGGTGTTTCAAGATTTAAAAAAAATAAATGGAAGAGGATTTGGAAGATAGCTCCATAGACGAGCACTTGCTTAGCATGCCCAAGGTCATAGAAAGAAAGGGAGAGATAGAAAAAGGGAGGGAGTGGGAAGGGGGGGATGTTATCCCTCAGGGTGATGCGCTCCCCTGTAAACCTGGCACCTGAAGCAGGATCATAGATTTCAGGCCAGCCTGGGAAACATAGCAAGATTCTGTGTTAGCAATTTAAACAGAGAGACAAAACGCGTTATTTTAAATATTTTAATCTAATTAGCTCTACATAAGGGTGTTGTCACACAGATTCTGGGGTTGGTTTTGTTCTCTGGGTTTGACAGCTGATCTTTGTGTCCTTACTTGCATGACAAGACCTCCAAGGAGCACTTTATGTTAGCTGATTGGTGACTCATTTCTGGGCTGTGAGTCCATTTAGCTCCAAGCCCATGTGATTAATGAGCCTCCCAAGCGCCTTATAAACTTGTTAGGGTTATTCCAGAACATCAGCTCTTTTTCCTCATCTTCCTTTCACAAATGACAACCCCACACCCACAGGATCATAAAATGAGCATTTATAAAAGAATAGACTTTTGAAAACCTCTTCTGAGGGGGAGCTATTTTTGAGCTATAGATCAAACATTGCTTGGATGGAATCCAGTCCAGAAGAGCCTTTTTGTATGATTTTTTTATGACTCTAAAGAGACATCTGGTTGATTAAAAGTCAAGCCACTACCTCAGCTACCTGCGCACGTGGATCATTTGAGAGATGCTTTCAGCATGGAATTATAGATTTAATATTCTTTAGCCCTGACTGAATAATCTGAATTCAATCAGATTGTTCAAATATTTCAGCTCCTGGCTTTGGCTACCATTCTTCTAGAACACTAGCCATACAAAATTACTAGGAGTTTGCTTTTCAGTTCAGGTCAATGATGGCTTACACCTGCCCCAAAAAGATATTTGACAAATAGTTTCCACCTTCCTGGGCTATGGGTTAATTCTTCAATGAACTAGTGTCTAATGGTATGGTATAGTGACTCTAACAATGTGGCAGACAGTACTAAAGGAGTAGGAGAAATCAAACAGGATTGATGTGCTGTTACTTGGCAAGAGACAAAGGCTGGAAGGTTTTGAAGTGAACCCTGGTTTCCATAGCTCTCAATCCCAGTGATTCCTGGGCTGCTAGTGCTGTTATTTTCCTAACCAATAGACCCAAATACCGCAGAATAATGTCCAATACAGCTACCTATCCAATGTCCCTTAGTGATGCCATCACCACTAATAGTAAATATGGTCATACTTTGGGTTCTCTGAGAGCCAGCCATGGCTTCTATGCATTGTCTCATTGAATCCCCCAGGAATATGATTGGTAGGTAGTTCCGCTTACAAACAAGGAAAGTGGGCAGGGAGGGTGGCAAAAGCTCCTGCCAGTCAAGCCTGTTGCTCTGAGTTCTCGCCCTGGGATCCCACAGTGAAAGGGGAGGAGCAGCTCCTGGAAGTTGTTCTTTGATACCCAGAAATGCACACAAAAACACAACTACACAATAACAGAATTTTACAGCTAAATTTAATAAGTGAGGAAAACAAGGTTTTCAGGTATTAAATAGCTGCCCAAGAACATCCAGTAGTGTCAGAGGCCAATGCTGACCACTGGAGGATGCTTTGCACGGTTTGCACACTTTGTTTTAGCTTGGGGAACTCATAAGTAGAAATCCTGACCTTTGCCCCCAACTGAAGTAACAGCTGTAGGAGGAAAGACCTTTGGAAGTGGCCATGATTGGGTCAGGGTCCTCATATAGGGTCCTAGAGAAGATGCTGGAACCTTCCATCAGATGAAGCTAATGTGAAAAGATATGGATGATAAGGAAGGGGGGGCTCATCAGACCCCTTCTCAGTTTGCATTTTGGTCTTAAACTTCCAACTCCAGAACTGGGAGAAACAACTTTCCGTCAAAGGCGCTTTTTTACGGTCACCTGCATGGACCATGTCACACGTGATTAGGGAGAAGTGTCAGTCAGGGCAGATTCCCCTAGAATCATGATGGGACTGCAGCCTGATGGTCACAGTCAGACTTGAAAGTAGTTTAAGTCCCTAATAGTGCAAATGTAATATACTAGCACACCCCACATCACAGCTTAGTCTGGCCCAGCATGTGTGCTCAGAACACTCACGCTAGCTTACCTTTGAGAAAAGTCATTTAACACACACAAAGCCTACATTATCATAAAGTATTTGGTATGTCATATAACTTAATGAATACTCTATTAATAAAGTTCAACACAAGAATCCTATGGGGCTCCACCACTATCGTGCATGCAGTTAGTGTATGCTAAGGTCATTCTTATGTGGATACATAATGGCTTCACACTACTGTAAAGTCAGAAAATTTAAATTGTAAGTCAAACCACTGTAAATGGCACCATCAGTTATTAAAAAACCAAATTAGATAATAAAGAACCAGTCATTTGGCATCTGCTTGTCTTTGGTTTATCCAAGTCTATGAAAGACTGATTTTTGCATAAAGGCTTTGTGGCTTGGGCAGATTGGGTTTGACCAGCTCCACCTTTCCACGTGGAAAGAGAACAGCTGAAGACACGCCCAATGAATGAGTGAATTGCTTTCAATTCTACAATTGCTCTTCTCTTTGAAGCAACAAAACAAAATTGTTGCCAGGTCAAAAGAAGAATGAAGTTGGGGAGATGGCCCAGTGGATAAGAACAGTTGCTTTGCAGCATGAGAACTTACGTTAGAGCCCCCAGAACTTCTATAAAAGGTCAGACGCAGCCCCATGCACGCCTGCAACCCTAGAGCTGTGGTAGGTAGACAAGAGGCTTGTCAGACCTTGCTGGCCACCTCCCTAGGTTCAGTGAGAGACTGTCTCAAGTGAGCGAGGCAGTGGTAGATCATGGCATCCCTCTTTGACCTCTGTACTCACACAGATAGGTACATACACAAAGAGTCATATGTAAGCCCAACACACACACACACACACACCGCCCACACGTGCACACACACACACACACACACACACACACACACACACACACACTGAATCACTCTCCACCTTAATTTCTGAGGCAGGGTCTTTTGCTGAACCTGGAGCTCACTGATTCATCTGGACAGACTAGTCAATGAGCTTCAGGGATCTGCCTCTGCCTCCCCAGCTCTGGAATTGCAGAAGTGTGCGGCCATGCTGATCTTGTTTGTACCTAAGTCCTGAGGATTCCCTCGGGTCCTTCTGTCTCCACGGCAAGAACTCTACTAACTGCTGTCCCCCTAGCCCCAAAATGAGAAATTTTAAAGATTTTTTTTAATTAGAAAGCTTTGTTAGGAGGAGTTATTATAAATCATGTTTTTATTTATGTGTGGTTATCATCAAAGAAATGAAAATGAGGAAATAAAAACACAAGGATGATGTATTTGTATGAAGATAGTAATTTACAAAGTTTTATGTGAGAACATGTGAATACATACATATGAAATATGTCTACAATATGTATCTCAGTTTCGTGTTGGAGAATGAAAACCCGTGTAAGCCATATTTTAAATGAAAGCTCATTGCAAAGGCCATACCATGAACTCTGCATCAAGAGAGAACTTATGATTCGGCCTCTTATATGTATCACTGGGAGCTTACGCTTTTTTTTTAGCTTCACAAGAAAGTATCTCTCTTCACTAAGTATAAGTTGCCCTGTGAGCAACAGGGGCGGGAGAGATAGCTCAGCTTGCTGCTCCTGCAGAGGACCAGAGCTCAGTTCCCAACACTCAAGTCAGGCAACTCAGAACTGCCCCTAACTTCAGCTCATGGGAATCCAATGCCCTCTTTTGGCATCTATGGGCACTGGAAACCTGTGTAAATACATGTACACAGATACACATGCTCATCAATAAAACAGAAACGAATCTTCAAAACGTGAACAACATCAACTTTTATGCCCACTGTCTCTAACTGGTATCAGGAAGAGTGAGAAATTACCTATAAATATTTGAAAAAAATTAAAGTGTTATATCATAATCAATGAGTTCAATAATTGCATTGAATCTCTTGGCTATCATTTTTACACTGGTTTGTGTTCGTTTTTTGTTTTTCTGCAATGATCTCTTGCTCTGCCCTGCTTCCAGCAGTGTCTGGGAGCTATCCTCCATTTGGTTTGTAGAGGGCGCTGTTGTAAAGAAAATGTCCTGATTAAAGGCCCTGATAAGAATCTAGGCCAGTTTCCTGCTGTCTTTGTTGCCATGGAGACCACACTCCAGTGAAGGGCGATGGATTCCGTGGGCCCGTTTTGGAAATGTGTAACAGCAGACGCCTTTACTGCCTTTGTTTCAATCTTTGCCCTTGCAAAGCAACTCAGGTCGGAAGCCGCGCTGAGGAAGTCCATGTTTGTCTGCCCGGTTTTGTTTCTTCTGTACACATCTGTCTCCCGAGGTGTGCTGGCATGATGAGTCAATGCGGAAGACGTGAATTCATAGCTAGAAAAAGAAATGCGCTTTCCTCCAACCAAAGAAACGATTCCGATTCTTTTAAAGAAGAAAAAAAATGTTTTATTAGATGTTTGCTTAGACTGTTACTATATGCGGTAACTACTCACGTTCCAATTATTTCATCACCCGAAATGTCTAAGACACACATGCCAGGATATAGGTTCCTGTGGGTTTAAAAAAACAAAACAAAACATATTTTGCTACAGATTGGCAGTCAAGAGCCTGCGTTTGAATTCTAACTGACCTGTATTCTATTGATCTTCTATTCCATCCTGGGCTGCCTTCTTCACCTACGGATTGGGGTTCTAACCACCACAGAGTAATTGAGGGTTCCCATCACTGTGATAAACACATGGAGTAATCATTCTGTAAGGAGAGAGGTTGATTTGGGTTCACAGTCTGGGAGGGTTCAGTGCACAGGTGATTGCTTTTGGGTATTTGACGAGGCCGAGTGTTGGTCATGGTGGAACTGAGGGGAGTGCAAAGCTGTAACCAGGAAACCAAAGAGAAGAGGGGAAGAGCTGAGGGTGCCCTGTGAAAATACAGGCCTCCATAAAACAGGGCTGCAGGAAAAATCTGCAGGCCATTTTCTTATTTGGTGATTGATGTCGGAAGGCACAGTCAATTGTGGGTGGGGCCATCCCTAGGCTGGTGGTCTTGGGTTCTATAAGAAAGCAGGCTGAGCAGGCCATGGGAACAAGCCAGTGAGCAGCCCCGCTCCACGGCCTCTGCACCAGCCCTGGGCAAGTTCCTGCCCTCCCTGCTTTTGATAATGAACTGTTACACGGAACTGCAAGAGAAATGAGCCCTTTCCTCCCCAAGTTGTTCTTCCGTTGTGGTGTTTCATCCCAACAGTAGTGACCCCAGTGACCCCGACTAGGACAGAGGCGACTTCAGCTCAAGTTACAGCAGCTGTCTAGCAACTGTCAGTCTGTCTCCTTCACTGCAGGGAGGGACTGAATGTGGAACTGGAGGTCAGGGCAGGGCCCTTGCCTACCGTGCATGGGACTCTGGGTCAGCCCACTGCACTTTCCCAAATAGCAGCAAGGGCAAGGGCTCTTGATGCTACGGTGCACACAAAACCCTTCAACTTTTCTATCTCCATCATTTAATTATCGGGTACAAGATATTAGCAGCAATGCAGAAACTGATAAGAAAAGTTAATTAACTCCTCCAAGTTTCTTATAACAATTAAGCTCAGAACCTTAATTTGCTTTCTGTTGCTATGGTGAAACATTGACCGAAGCCAATCTGGAGAGGGAAGGGCTTGTTTAATCTTCCAACTCCTAGCTCCCTTCCATCCCCAAGAAGCAGAGGCAGGAACTCAAGGGGGGAGCTGAGGCAGAGACTATGGAAGGGTGCTTTTTACTAGCTTAGCCCCGGGTTGCTCAGCCTGCTTTCTTATACACCCTGGAACCCCCCTTCCCGGGGTATGCAAGCCCTCCCACATCAATTGTCAATCAAGAAAATGCAACACAGAGTTACCTACCATCAAACAGGCCAGTCTGATAGAGGTGTTTCCTCGGTTGGGGCTCCTCTTCCCAGATGACTAACTTGTGTCAAGTAACAAAAACCAACCCAGAAAACAGATTTCCTGACCCCTGCTCAGGGGCTCGTGTCCACACACTCAAGTGACCTTTGTCAGTACATGCAACAGTTCTAAGCACCCGTGGGTTTTGAGGTGTTCTAGCTTCAGTACCGTCTGAAACAGCATCCAAGAGAAACTCACACGACGAATGGGGGCCTTTCTTAGATGTTAAATTTTCCATAGGATAACCAGAGTACTCCGTAAGATCCAAATATCAATGGATAGGATGTAAGCAGTGCGCCAGAAACAGATAACTTCCTTTATGTCTGTATGTGATGGACATAGAGTTTTGTTTCTAATACGGGCATTCCACCTGTGATACTTTCTCCCAAGAATACAAATCTATGGTTCCCACAAATCTACGAGTTAGTGACAGACACCCAGACCCATGAGCTTCTGCGTTGAGACAATGATTTGTCCAACTCTCATTATGGTCCCCGATGAGAGCACTCTTATAAATGATTCTCTACAGGTTTGAGCAGTGGAAGCCAAAGGGAAGTCAGAAACATGGACCACATTCTGCCTTTGTGTCTGTGACTTCTCTCCCTTTTGCACCAATCACGTGGCTCAGATCTAAAGCTTCCTTTTTTATCAAAAAAGTAATTCTAAAAGGCCAGCTTGGTGGAGGCAGAGACAAGCGAATCTCTAAGAGATGGAGGCCAGCCTGGTCTGCATAGTGAGACCCTATTTCAACACAACAAAATAAAAACAAAATGACAGTTCTAACAGAATCTTTGTTCCCATAGCAATATAAGGTACATTCACTTGTTACATTTTGCTCAGATCTAGAAAAGAAGCCTGTGGGTGTGGTATCAAGGAATATATAACCATGTTGGGTTCTGATTTAAAAATTATTCATTTGAAGTAGGTTTATACTTGGTTAGTACTTATTTTAAAGATAAAGACAACACTTTTGGCTCAAAAAAGTAGCTAAAGTTCATTGAGGATTTGTTTCCTATTCATGGTCTTAAAATATCAAATCCTTAAAATGATTGATTTGATAAATGAGGCACAAAAGAGTTTCAGAGCTGAGCAGCAGAGCCAGGTTCAGTCATAACGCAGGTGATCAGCAGTGCTGTGCTCTTGGGGAATGTGCCAGAGCAAGCATGGATGTAGGACCAAAGAGGGCACCACCAAGAGTCCCTGTTCTGCCCAGACTGGATTTGAATTCTTTATAAACAAGTTCATTTCAGGACAACTGAGAGAAGGCAGGGCAATCCAGGCACAGCGCCTCAGCCCTTCGGCAAAAATCACTAGAAAACCGTGTGGGTGTCTTTTGGTGACTTATTGATTCACAAGCACAAACACTGGTGTGAGTTGTAAGGATTTTGAGTCCATAGATCTATAGACTGAAAAGGGACAGAGAAAAGATGAGGACACACATTTCTGAGGCTATTGAATAAGTAGCCAATAAGCATTTATTGAATGATCACAACAGCTTCAGAACAAGGGTGTAACCCTTTGGATTGGAGGGGATGGGAAGGTAGGGCATGAACCTTCAACGGAACCTTGGTCCATAGAAGGGACTTAGACCAAGCCTATATGAAAGTGGACTCAAAGTAGGGGTATTTTTATGGAAAAGAAAGCATACAAGTAGGAAAGAATAAGCCCCTTTCCGAGAATAGAATCAGCTGATACACATTCATTTTAGAGTATAAACTGTCCATCCACCCAGCCATCCAACCATCTAACAATGTGTATCACTCATCAGACACTGGGTCACGACTGGAGACACTGGAAGGTGGAGCTGGAGACAGATGCGAGGACATCTGGAATGCCAGCTCCAAAAGACAGACTTTCAGTTGATGATAAGCCATCAATGGTTTCTGAGCTACCGAAAGAGGATTTGAAATTTTACTATAGAAATGGCAGATGGGTGAAATTAAACAGGACGGACTGCAGAGAAAGGGGCAGGGAATCGGACTTCTACAAGGACCTTCTGCCAAGGTCTCTGGAGGAGGTCCCTGGGCTCTGGGCAGACAGGATGATGGCAGCTCTAAGGAGACGGGCTGGGGATGCCTGGGATTTGGTGATGTTGTAGGGAATCAGCACACAGCTAGAGTAAGAACAGGGTACCTTCCCATCCCCTCCAATCCATAGACACCGGCATCCCAACTCTTGAAGAGCTGATGTGGGTAAGAAGATGCTGCCAGTAAAACAGGAAGGCTTGGACAGGAGTTATTCAGTCTGGGTATGTCTCCTTCCTCATGATCTCTCTTACATCTACCCCATCTCGATGGATCCTTCTGACCACAACTGAGCAGAAATTTTGGGGGCAAATGAGGCCCGTATTCCCGGTCCCCGGCAGCATGAAGCGTGTTCTTTATCCTTAAATGTAATTTATATTTTAAAACTGGTAACCAAGCTGAGTTTTGAGTACAATTAAGTTTTAAAGTGATGAACACTTCACAGATAGAAGATCAGATTTTCATGCAAAAATCATTTAACATTTCTCTACTTTCTTTAACTTCTTGATGCCAGAATGCTCAGAAAGACCTCAAGGAAAATTCCCACCCTGCATTTTCCCAGAGAAAAAGGGCTATAACCTCCCTCTGTTGCTCTTCTCTGATGGTTGGACTGCATTACAGTGGTCTAAATGCATCAGTTTTTCCCAATCCACTTTTCTTTCAATCTAAATCTTTTTTGTTCTCAGCTGTTTTGTCATGGCATCTCACAAGGAATGGCTTTGTTTTTTAATTTCATCTATGGAGCTTGCTGCCATTTTCCAATGGGATGTTGTAAGCAGGAGAGGCAAAATGATGCTCAGCAGAAAAGCCCCAGCGTGTCAGACAGTTCAACACTTCCATTGATTCCACTCACTGAAGCTTGGGCGATAAATGAGTACATATTACTTGACATTGGAATGACTTTTTCCCGTGTCTTTTCTGCTGCGCGATGACAGATAATTTCTTTAGCAATCGCTGCGTTCTTTTCATATTCTTGGAATCCTGGTGTTGGAAGGAACATCAAAAAGTTCGTCGTGTTTCATCTCCCACTTGCCAACAGAATCGTGCTTAAACCATCCAAGATGGATCATTTGCTGTCTGTTGTGCTCTCTGAGGTTCAGACTTGGAGAAGGGTCATCGGCAGGATGCCGGAAGCACACTTAGAAGATGCCATAGTCCTGCAAAAACCTGCAGACACAGTTGAGTGTAGTTGAGTAGTCACCTGATATCCTGTAACGAAAATGGTAGAATATGCAGAAAAGGAGTATTTCCTTTAGAAAACAACAGTTTTGATCTCGAAAATTTTTGTGTATGTGCTTATGAGTACATTTTATGCAAATTTGTGTGTATAGGTACATGTTGTTGAGGCCAGAGAGTACCCTTCAGTTCTATTTCTCCCTGAGCACTGCCTTCATGTTCTCAAGCTCATCGATTAGGCTCTACATGTTTCTGTTTCCCCGACATTGGGCTTATAAAGTCTACTATAGCTGCCTTTTAAAAACAAAAATGAACGAACAAAAATGAACGAACAAAAAGCATGGATTCCGGAGAGTAAACTTGGGTCCTTGTGCTTGTACATCAAGTATATTATAGACTGAACTAAATATCCCCAGGCCCAACTAGAAAGTTTTTTAAAAATATGGTATTTGACTCGGAACTTGACACACTGTAGGCCCATCATTAAAGTTTCATAAAAATAAACCGATACGTAAATATTGCTATTGAAACATGGCTGCCAGGGGAGTCAGTGGCTAATAATTCTCCCCTGCTCATTCCTTGAGTTCTATGCTTTAGTTGGTTTGTGTTATTTTGGGACTGCATCTCACTGTGTAGCCCAGGCTGGTCTCAAACTCACAATCTTCTTGCCTTAGCCTCCCAAGTGCTGGCATTGTAGGTGTGTTCCAACATGCCTGGCTGCTGAGATCTGTGACCTGTGACTGTCCACACATGTCCCAAGAGGGGTATGGGAATTCTGCATGCACACTGTTATGGAAGAAACAGTTCTAGAGGCAAGTTCAGGGATCTCAATCCCCCCTCCTCTCCTCTTTGAACTTGGGTACACTTTAACACACTAAAACTATTTGGAGTTCAGAATAAACTCAGTGTGACATTTGGACACAGGACCTCAGATGGCACAAATTCCATTCACCACCTACTTTTTAAGCACACAGCGCACTTTGGGGCTAGTGTTCAGTTTTACTTGAGGGAGAGCCCATGCCTAACTCATTTTTGTGTTTGTGCCATGAGCTAGCTTACATCTACCATGCATTCATGAAAAACTTATGCACCTTAAAGAGCTATATCTTGTGCATGTGTGACTAGATGACATCAGTACCCAAAGAGGAAGCTGGGATGCCGAGATGAGTGAGATCAGCACTGGAATGAGAGAAAAAGGAGGTGTGTGGAGGACATATTCTACCATCCAAAGGTTCCTTTATAGAGAAAGTAGACATTCGGTCATTCTATACCATCCAAAGTTTCCTTTATAGAGAAAGTAGACATTCGGTCATTCTAATACCATGCTTGTGATGAAATCCTTGGGTCTGCCCTCCTTTTAAATGACCCATGCTCTCAAGCTTTAGATGGCAGAAAAAGAACTTATGGCTCTGGATACATCTGATTCATACTTAATGTTGATCATCAAACCATTGGAGAAATCTCCTCTAAAAAACTGCAGCCAAGTCATTATTTGGAAATGAGACATCTTGAGAGACCCTCAGTAGCCCACAGGCCATTGCTCGTGGAGCTGCAGAGAATGCCCTTGCTCCCGACTCACAGCTCTGAGTCCCACGCTTGTGAGACGTGACACAGTGGCACTGCTAAAGGCTGACAATGACACAAAGCCCCAGAGGCACCCATGGCTGGCCGGCAGGTGAGAGAGATGCTGACAGTAACCACAGGGCTTTAGCATCTCGCCTGCCACACGTGTTTTTCTTTGATGCCCAAGGACCCAGCGGAAAATGCCACTCCAAAGGCTGTTTTGCACAGCTCTGCCCTGGTGAGTTTCTTTGTCAACTGGATACACCTAGTAAGAGGGGTCTCCAGTTGAAGAACTGCCTCCATCAGCTTGGGCTGTGGGCATGGCGGTGGGGCATTTTCTGGACCGATAATTGACAAACTAGGACCCAGCCCACTATGGGTACTGCCACCCTTAGGTGGGCTTGGGCTATAAGAAAGGTAGCTAACACAAGCCCGGAAGCAAATGTGTACAGTGTTCCTCTGTGGTCTCTTTCAGTTCCTGCCTCCAGGCTCTTGCCTTGCCTTCCCTTGATGATGAACTATAACCTGCAAGCCAAATAAAGCCTTTCTTCCTCCACCTTGCTTTTGGGCAGTGTTTTCCAGCTACAGAGAAGTGGAGGAGAGTCACCTTGTGATTCGCCCACGTGGTCAGAGGAAATTGGGAACATATAGGATTGAGCAGTGTTCCAGCATCAGCATAACCCATGTTACGAACAAATCATTGTAGAAGCATCTTCAGGCTTGAAAATGAGTCATCCCAACCGCAATTCACTGCGAGTGACATTTACCTTAAAGTTCTCCTTTGGGAATAGACTGCATGAGGTCCTTTTATTTGTTTCTCAAACAGAATGTCACTGTGGTATTCAGACTGGCCTTGAAGTCCAACTGGTAGTCCCCTCTCCTCAGCCTCCTCTGTGTTTAGATGACAGAAACATGCAACCATGTCTAGTTTAAAGTTTTCTTTTACCCGAAAACAAGAAGGTGGGAGGGAGAGATCATGATGGCTCCAGGCTATAATCCCAGCACTAGGGAGGCTGAGGCAGGAGGACGGACAGTTCAAGGCTAGCTCTAGGTTTGTAATGGGACCCTGTGTCAAACAATCAAGGACTAGAGACACAACTCAGTGGCTGTCAGTCTAATGTGTACAAATTCTGGGCTTGATCCCCACTATTGAAAAATAATTGGGAGTACAGTGCTGAGAGAAAGATGTAAAGTTTCTTTAATGTCTGTATCTAAACCTCACCGAAACCGCCTTTTTCCAGTTCTTCCTCTTATAAGGCTTTCAGCTTTATCTCAACTAGAGTTAGACTGGGTCTACAGGTTATTCTAATATACCATTTTTCTTAGATTATTGTGAGAACATAATGCCATCAATTACCAACAAAAGTATATCTGCTGTTAAAGCCGTGCATCGGCTCTCGCTGCTGCTGGAACTCACATTCAGAAGCTGGGGGGCGGGGGTCCCTGCTCCGAGTAGCTGAATCCCTGGTGTTATGGAAACAAAGAGCTCTTGCCTCATAGCCTGTTGGTGTATGCAGTCATAAATGTGACAGTCACTGGGGCTAGTCGCCTTCCCTGCCTTCCCGCAGACCTGAGACTAACACACTAACGCGTTCCTTACTGATAACAGATGCCCGAGCCGAGCCTTTGAAATCCCCCTGTTGATTCCATTAGAGGAAAATGGCTTTATGCAGTGGTCTTGGGGAGGGGGGGGCTGTGATTGCTGTTGTGTGGACCCCTGGCTGAGTACCATGCTTTTCTCTTGTAGGTGATGTGCCTTCAGGACTTTTTTGGTGACGATGACATTTTTATTGCATGTGGACCAGAGAAGTTCCGTTACCAGGATGATTTCTTGCTAGATGAAAGTGGTAAGGAAAAAAAAAAGTTCAAAACCCGGGGAAATTTGAGGCAGCTTTCCAAAATGAACTGCACCAGGCCAAGATTATGTCAACTCCAAAGCCACCAAATCAGTTTCAGATCCTCTCCTGCCTTGTCTTTCCTATATCTTGCATTTCTTTGATTTTTTTAAAATATAGAAAACAGATGAAATGATAATTGAAAAGGTTAATCCATTTGGAAGAATACATTCCTAATGGCTAATTTATAGCCGTTTAATAACTAAGCTGATGCCTTTCAGAGAACCATGGTGTGGATTTCGATACTTTTAATTATTTATTTTCCTCAAAAAAATTTATGGCGGATGGATTTGCAATCATAAAATTACCAAGTGTGCTCCCAGACTCAGCTTTCATGTGGCTTCCTCTAATTCCTGAGAAAATGGTTTGGCACTCTGTCCCTGAAGTACATTGGAATTTATATGTCATTAACATCTGTGAAGTGTCAACATGGTAGCTTCCTTCCCTTAATGAACTAAATGTGACCCTTGGTGATTAATAAAGGTTACTGATAAATAGAAAAATGGATGGAAAAGGCTATGATTTTCAGAATGATTTACTTTTGTGGGGTCTGGGGAGTCACTTTAGAATCTTACAGTGTCACAGGTAAAATAATCGCCAAGGACACCCTGCCGGGGTAATTTCACTTCTATTTAACTTAACTAGGGAACTATTACATAGCTACCGACACTTCAAATTCTGTCTAGTTTGAGAAATTTTTGGAAGTCGTAAGTGAATTCGTGGCTACATTGACAGAATGGGTGGACAGTCCCAAAGTGCATAAGATAACGGTCAGTGCTGGCCCGGCCTGGCCGCACCCTAAAACTTCAGTTGCCTGCTCATCTCGGACCACTTATGTGTGCTGTTGTGATGGGCCACATGTAGACATTTTCTCAATGACAGATGCCACACACAGTGGAGTCTCGTGACAATACGGTGCTCAGGCACAGCACGGCCAGCCATTCTTTATTAACTAGTTTATATGATGTTTCCCTCATAGGCCACCCGAATATGCAGGTCACAACACATACCCTTATCATTAAGCAGCACAGACATGTCTGTAGATAACATCTATGATACGCACCTAAACATTCACTAGTCCATGACTTTGGGAATACGGGCAAGGCGAACTGGCCACCGTCATGAAAACTTCAAGCGCTCCATGGAAGCACACACAGCTGGCATGAATGTGCCAATGACAAGATTTATTTTCCTGCAAGGCCCTAACTGGAGGATTACTTTGGCATCTCTTTCCTTCCAAATAAGTTTTCTCTAAATATATGTCATCTTTCTAATGGATACACATGTCCTCTTGGGGCAAGGATTTATGGAAAAGTCTCATTCACAAGATGTGCTCAGGGAGGAGAGTGCCCCACCTTGTTTAAGGACAAAGCAGCTTTGCCATTTTGTGGAACACGCAAATGTTTCCAGCCAGGGCCCAGAGCTGACAGCTCGGGTTTTGAGAAAAATAAATGGCCTTGACTTTCAATTTAAAGAAAATCGCTGGTTTTGATAGGACGGTCTGGGACACCAGATGTGTTCTGCAGGGAAAGCCCACTTGCTGCTTTGAGCGTGAGAGCAGCCTGTCCGCCTGGCCCTGGAGTTCAGCTTACTCCAAATCAGCAGAGCTGGCCCCTGGTGTGCAAGGCCTCCCTTCCCTTTATCTAGTCATAGGCTGACTTCAGGCCGCCACTCCCCCTGGCCCATCTTGGAAGCCACATGGCTGGTTGGTCCACTGCTACTGATGTGGTAAGATAGGCTGCCAGCCCGGGAGCTTCAACCACCCACCACCACTGGCAGGCAGACTCTCTGCGAAGTATACCAGAAAACTGCCGGCCGGGGGCGGGGGCGAAATCTTCCCAATTCCCCTCATTATCAAAATGCATATGGAGGTGTAGCTCAGTGAGAGGGCTCTTCCTTGCTCCCTCCCCAGCCTTGCTAGAGAGATGACAAGTGGGGGCTGGAGAGGACTCATCTGTTAAAGGCACTGGATGCTTTAGCAAAGAACCTGGGTTGGACTCCAGGCAGCCACAGGGTGGCTCATGACCTTCTGTAACTTTAGTTCTGAGAAACCCAGTACCTTTCTCTGTCCTCGGGGGGGGGGGGAACCAGGGACATGCATGCTGTATAGACATACATGTAGGCAAAGCACGCATGTACATAAGATAAAATAAAATAAAAGTGAAAGTATTTTAAAAGATAACACAAGTGTATGTACACACATTCACACAGACTAATACACACCCATGCATGCACCCACACACACATGTACACACATACACACATGCACGTACACACATATACACATGTACACATACACACACGTACACACATGCACACATGTCATCTTTTGACACTTAGCCCTTTGAGAGCGCTCTAAAAACCATTTTGTTGCGCTCCTCACTTCCTTTCTCCCGATAAATATCTCCTACCCAACTCTCTGTGTGAAATACATTTACTGTGGAACTTGTCCTCCCCCATTTTAGAAGAAACACGTGGGCACAGGAGTGGGGAAGGAGAGTCGACTAAAGAAAAAAATCTAAATTGAGGTTTTACTTCCTTGGATAAACTTACCCAGTCTAAATTCGCACATTGACAACTGCAATTTTCCTGATGCTTGAACAGCATGTTCTGGGCTAATGTATTAAAATGTGAGTCTTTTTATAAATGCTCTGAGTGTGATTTAACCCAGCTCATTTCTTCTTACTAAGCTGTATTTGAACATTGATGCTGTATATGTGAAATTCCACAGTAAACTTCCTTAAAGGTGTGTGGTGACATCTTCAGAATTAATATTTTTCCTAGTGCAGAGGCACACTTGATTTAATGGTGTCAGGAAGTGGCCTTATGTAACAAGGCAATGCTTTTATCTTATCTTCAGAAATGAACCCAGCCACTAGTGTGCCTGAAATTAGGAAGGATACATGCCCCCCCACCCCAAGAATCACTAGCAATCTCCCAAAAACATTGCCCCAGGGCTTTCCAGTGGATACTCCTGGAGCAGACATATGTTTCCCAGGGCTTTCCAGTGGATACTCCTGGAGCAGACATATGTTTCCCAGGGCTTTCCAGTGGATACTCCTGGAGCAGACATATGTTTCCCAGGGCTTTCCAGTGGATACTCCTGGAGCAGACATATGTTTCCCAGGGCTT
>PVIU01004514.1:0-107283 GCA_004026605.1 Ondatra zibethicus | reverse complement strand
CCCCAGGGCTTTCCAGTGGATACTCCTGGAGCAGACATATGTTTCCCAGGGCCACATGAGAGCAGGATCAGGTACCAGAAATGAACGAGCATAAATACTCCTTCCCATCTTCACGTGCTACATGCGGTGCCTTCCTTGTTCTAATTCAGAATGTAACCATTTTAGGAGGGTGTCATCCATCAAGAGAGTTTTGGCACTTCCAATGGAGGCCAGAGTGCTATATATAGAGGCCAGCAGAGGCTGGCAGAGCCGTCCCTTGTGGCACCTGCTATCTGATGTAGAATGAGGAAACAAAGTGAAGGAATATGCCAAGTTGGAGACAGGAAGCTAAACACGGCGTTGCCTAGACACCAATGACAAACCAGTGAGCGTGGCACTTATGCCATTCGGAAGTGACAGGGTTTGCTTGCCCGCATCAACTCCTTGGTGATGAGCCTGGCCTAGATGTCACCTTTTTGTCTAGTCCCTCATCCTCAAAGCCTATGTCCCCACCCTTCATGGCTTCGTCTGCCACTTATAATCATTATATAGTCTTGTCATGGGTGGGTCACCACTGTCCAGCCAACAGCTTACTTGAAAGCCTAAATCTCTCTTACTTTTCTGAGATCTTGAAACTCAGGCCAGGAAATCATTTTTTGAAGCTTATGTACTGTTTTCCTCTTGTAGATCATTAGTTTCTTAAGGCTGCTGTACAAATGATCACAAACTAGACACTAGGGCAACAGGAACTACTAGAAAAGATCTTGAATGTTATCACAAAGAGATGGAAAATGCCTTTATGAATTTCATATAAGCACTCAATGTATTTTAACCAGTATACAAATTCCCCACCTTCCTGGATTTTCCCACTCATATCTCCCAACTTCACATTTTCGTTTTTTTTTTTTTAAGATACAAGTGAAAAATGTTTGAGGTGGTAGATAAGCTAATTACCCTGACTTGATCACTCTATATTGTGTGTTGAAATATCACATTATTTCCTAGAAATATGTTCAATATTATGTACCAACTATAAATAAACATTTCAAATACCGGGGTGCAGCGATTGAGGCAGAACGTTCAAAATGAAGTCATGGGTAGAGAACTGTATGGAGTACAAGGCAGAATCGGTCCCTCCCTCTTCCATAATGGCTGCTGTAGGCACAGGCAGTCTTGCATGCCTTGCCTTGTGGGGAGTTGCCTCCTCCATCCCCATGACTCAGTATGTTTATCCCATTTCCCTCTTCCTAGAAGGTCACCAATTGTTAGATAAAGATCTCTCCCCATCTGATGTGGCCTCCTCTTATCTCTAGAACATCTTCAAAGACCTTTTCTCCAAATGACTTCGTGTTCACAGGTATCAGAAGTTGGGACTTAAACAGGGCTTTCTGGGGGACAGCTATCTCTGCACACAATGGAAATTGGTGAAAGCCATCCAGATTTCAGTTGAACCAAGTTTATTTCCTCTAATTTTTAAAATTGCTGGAAGGGCACTGGGTGTTTATGTGTGTATCCTATTCATGCAGTGCCCACAAAGGTCAGAAGAGGGCACAAGATCCCTTAGACCTGTGGTTACAGATGGTTGTGAGCTACCATGTGGGTGCTGGGAATTGAACCCAGGTCCTCTGCATTAACGGCAAGTGCTCTTAGCCACTGAGCCATCTTGCCAGCCCCCTGAGTTTCTTTTGATCCACTGTCCTTGGCTCTGTGCAATGATATCAATAGTCTAGTAGCAGAGTTGCTAATGGCAGGGCTGTTGGTGGTCTGCCCTTCATCAGATGAGCTAAATAAATGCTGTCAGGGGATTTCACACCACGGTGTTGAGAGGCTCCTTGAAACCTTTTGTCTAAGCTGTGCTTTAATGAGTGCTTTCACAGGCACAGGAGCCTGTGTGTCTCCTTGACTGAACTGCCAGTCCAAGAGATGCTGATGTAGAACTGATAGCCAATAATCTCTACTGAAAGCCCATTAGCTCCTGCAGGTAGGGGCTTGTCCACTGGTCGGCACAACTACAGGGCTCTGTGTTGCTTAGCAGAGCTAGAAATGTTCATCTGACCACACCAAGGTGAGTGGTTGAAGTCCTCTGGGAGGGAGGCCGATGCCATAATCTGCAAGGAGTCCAGCCTATCTAACAAAGTAAAAAGGCTATATACAAGAGTCTCTGCTGTATGATTTGAATGGAAAGAAAAGCCAGCTCCCAGGAGGACTGCTCTTGTCGGCCAGGAACAGGTCAGTTTTATTGGCCGCGTGTGAAAATTGTTTTTCCTTACCTGCAGGCTTAATGTCAGATGTGTGATTTGGTCCATTCCCTGTGTGTACTGAGGGTCTATATTTCAAGTCTTCTTGTTAAAGTAAGAGAGATGAAACAAAGTTATATTTATATTTGTGTGTACAATGTACATACAAATCCGTATATGCATAAACAGCACAGAACTAAAGAATAGAATAAATAGTTAAGCTTTGGTAGCTGTGTAGTGTTCTTTTTTTTTTTTTAAGTGTGTGTAGGCATTTTGTTTGACTATTTATCTATGTACCACATGCATGCAGTACCTGTGGGGGCCAGAAGAGGGCATCTGATGCCCTGGAACTGCAGTTACAGATTCTTGTGAGCAGTCATGTGGGTGCTGGGAACTGAACCCAGGTCCTCTGGAAGAGCAGTCAGTGCTCTTAGCTTCTGAGCCGTCTCTCCAGTCCTATTATATTTCTCTTGAGACAAGGTCTCACTATTTCGGTCAGACTAGCCATGTCTCACTATAAATCTCCGGCTGGCCTTCAACTTGAGATCCTTCTGCCTCAGCCTCCAGAGTGCTGTGAGTATAAGTGTGAGACACAGACTTGAAACTTGTCAGATTATGAAAGTTGAAGACTTCTCTAAGAACTCTGAAGCGTGCTGTGTGCACGCACACATGCATAGTATCATATCAGCAGGACATGAGTCTAGCTCTCCCCAGGCATAACCATCTGGGATACGGTGTTCTTCCAGGGTATGAACGAACATCTTTCTAGAAGGGATATTTCCTCAGCTTCACATGGGAAAACTCCCACGGTGTTGGGTACCCATGCCTAGTTGGTACATAGTCCTATAACTGCTGCATCCTGATTACTTTGATGGATTAGCTTCTGAATGAGATGACAGAAACTATAGCAGGTACCATCCATCGCGGTGATCTCCAGCACTTTCCCCAGCTCTGAGTGCTATTAGGGCTAAAACCGACAGTAACAAAAACAGTATTGGGTTAACCTCGTCCTTCTGCTTGTGTGGTGTCTTTATCCCACATCCTGCTTCCCATGTTGTATCTACAGCCCCCCACCCAGGGGGGCTGGGATGAACTTCAAATGAAATAAGTGTCAAAGCACCTCCAAACAGTCTCCCCTCACTGAAATAAGCCCCCAGAAGATTGCAGCCAGACTCAGGAACAAATATATTTGTGGGAATTAATCAGATACAGATGCCACCAAGATTCACTTTGGTCATTCTTCGGAAGGTTGTTTCGTTGTTCTCTCCTTGCCCTGTGTCATGCTGGACGTGAGGCAGGCCTCTGAGGAGTTCTACTGTTCCCTGGTGGCGATCTCAAAATATTAAATAGGTACATTTAGAAAAACCAGTCAGACTTTTAAAACTAACAGCCTTCAGGATCCCTGACTTTGGGAATGGTGTGTGTGTGTGTCCATCTGTCCATATTGGTTTGGGTGCTGAGGTCTCTGGTGCTATCACTGCTCCATCCTGGATCTGGTGATGACTGGAAGCCACAGTTAGTGAAAATACTGAGAGAAATGAAGTTTAAGTAAAGACCAGGCCTCCCTGTAAAGTGATTTGAAACTACTGCTTTCAAAATTCACTATTTCTTCCATTCATTCATTCATTCATTCATTCATCCACTCATAGATGCATTATGCAGCAGAAAGTGTACCAGGAACAAACAACTGTAGGTAGTGAAGCCATCGTACATATATGATACCTCGTATTAACCTTGAACGTTGCTCACATTTAAAGGTACCAGAGGCTTTTCAGCATTGAACTATGACCCAGAGTATTAAATATTTCTGCTGCTTTTCATGGTTTTTATTTTTATTTTTTTTCCTTTGGGAGAGTTACAATGTTAAAATGATTAATGGCTCACAGCATACCAATAGCTCTTCGTAGCTTTAATTGGGTTATGAGGCTGGTTTGCAGCAAGTCTTGTGGGCAGATTTCTCCCAGATGTACAATTTGACTTTTTCAGAAGTTATTTCTAGGAATGAATGGGCCGACAAAAATTGTCTTCTTAGAGGAGCATGTCAAATCTGGCATGCTTATTCTTCATTTTCCATTGCGTTTGTTTTGGTTTGAAGAGCTCAGACTGATATTTAAACTGGAGGGTTGGGCCGTTTGTCTGAGTTCTGGATAAAGGACACGAAAGCTGGTGGACTCTGTGCCTTTTGTCAATTAAATTTTTATTTTATTCTTATTTTGTTTTGATTTTAGGATTTTGGATTGTTTTTCTTGTCTTGCTTTATATTTTATGTATTTGTTTTACATTGAGACATAGGAAGAGAGAGATGGAGAAAGAAAACATGAAATTGGGTGGGTAGAGGGGTAAGGGAGGATGTGGAAGGAGGTGGGGGAGGGGAAGAAGTGGGATTAAAATTATGAAAAAACTGTTTCTATAAATATTTAAAAGGAAACAGCAAGGAAGTGCTGAAGACTTTCTTGACCACAAACACCCCTACTGTGAGTAGAGATGGAAGCCTTCTTGGAGCTCAGTGGTGTACAGATTTAATTGACTGCTGTGCCATGGAGCTGAATGGGGGAGTAGTCCTGTGCATTGGAGACAGGGGCTAAGTCAGGCACAGGCTAGTTCACTTGCTGCCATGAGAACAATTTCTACACCAGAGATGCAGGCATTAGGCACCACATGCCAGCACTGCTTATTAAAAGCCACTTTCTCTTTTGATTGTCTTTTGGGTTCTTCAGGGACTTCAGCCTTCCTCCCCAGTGTGCCTTTGACATTTAGTGTCTTCCAGCTTTGGCTTTATTTTCTAAAGTGCTCACTTCCCGTGGGCCTCAGATGATCCTCTTGGGAAGGGATCTAATGAGCTTGATGCAGACTCAGATCCATCAAATCACTCATTCATCTCATGTCCCAACCAACAGGCCAACTATGTAAATACCCATCCATGTCTACCATTCCCTGCTGTTCATGGAGAAGCCCCATCTAGGGCTTTCTGTCTCCCACGAACCCTTATGTGATGGAGCAGGAGACCATTGCCTCTGGTTTAGAATGATGGGGTTCCCACCACAGTTGTCCGAGAACTCTTCCACATAGGGCTGGGTAGCATCCTAGCACGTGTAAGGCTTCATCCCTCACATACCAAAAGACTATATTAAAAAGGCAAGTCTTTCTTGAAGATTCTGCTCTCTGCAAGGGCTTACGCCTTTGGCAGCCTTGAAGTAGATGATAGGCCCAAAGACTTTATGTGTCTGTAGGTACTTTGAAATTTCTGGAAGATGACTCAGCTCAGAGTTCACTTTGGGATGTAGTTTTTACTTCCTTGGGGTCTGGGTGAAACTTATTTTATGTGTGTGTCTGAGAGTCAGCGCACATGTGCAGGTCCCCACTGGGTTAGACGAGGGTGTGAGTTCCCTTGGAGCTAGACTAACAGGCAGCTGTGAGCCCCTGAAAACGTGCCAGAGACTGAACTCGGGTCCCAAGAACAGCAATGGCTCTGAATCACGGAGCCATCTCTCCATCCCTGAAACTTGCATTTTGAATCCCATCATATTTGTGACTGGTTCCCTCACCAGCCACATACTTAATATTCCAATAAATAATGTCAGTCTTCTGACCACTGTGTTGAAGGTTCTTTTTTCCCTCCTTTCTCCTTGATTTCTCTCTGGCATGTTCCATTTCTGATGAGCCCCCCCCCCTTGAAATTTTGTTCCCTGGAACTCTGTAGTGTTCTGCAGCCTGATCTTCTGCATTTCTTATTGCTCCTGGGCTCCTTCCAGTTTTGTTCTTTGCCATATATCCTTAGTGGCTGTTCCCTGAGACTCATTCTGCATCCCCTTTTTCTACTTAATTACTCTGCTCCTGGCCAAGTTCATCTACTTTAATGGCTTCAGCAATGATGGTGATGGCCCACAATGATGGTGACAAATGGCAGCCAGATGGTGAGCAATAAGCAGAACCTTTTGAAGTATCTGTAATTTTCCCCATTTTACAATTAAGGAAATTAAGGCTTAGAGATGATAAATAATTTGTCTGAGGCCACACAGCTAGCTAATATAGAAGGCAGAGTTCAAACCCAAGGCTGTCGTCTACATTTGACGATGATTTTTTAACTTCTAAATTCACTGACCGCCTCCCGGTCTACACGTCTAACCTTGATTCTTCACATGAGCTACGCAGCCATATAACCAGCTTTCTGGTTGGACACATCCGTGATTATTCCACAGCCACAGAAACCTCAGGGCGTCCTACACATGAACTCATCCCCTGGTGGTCAGCTCGTCAGATTGCATCACCCTCCTGGTTTCCAGGGTGAGTCCTCTGGAACTCTCTCTAACAGAGGCTGAAGCACCAGAACCCAGGACATGAGCCGTCTATCAGTACCACATCTCCTCAACATCTCCACCTTAGTCCATGCTGTCCAACCTGAGGCCTTTTTCTTCCTTCTTACCTCACCCAAACCCCTCTTGTGACAAAAGTCACGTTTCATGAAGCTTTACCTTGTCTCTTTTGTGTGTCTCAACCCCTGAGTTCTTATTTTCTCAGTTCTTTGTTCCATTTTTTTTTATTGTGACATTTTGGTGATTCTGCCTCACACCACAGGCCTTTCTAAAAACAATGAGCACAGTTTATATTGATCACACTAACGTTTCAGATAAAACACTACAGTGTTGTCTTCTAAATCAAATCAGAGAAATTAAGGGCCCAACCAAGGTCATTGTATTTCTGTGTTTCAAATACCTAGCTATTCATATTTTCCTAAGATCTCTCTCTCTCTCTCTATCTCTCTCTCTCTCTCTCTCTCACACACACACACACACACAGAGAGAGAGAGAGAGAGAGAGAGGGAGGGAGGGAGGGGGAGAGGAAAAGGGAGGGAGGGAGAAAGAGAGAGAGAGAGAGAATAGGGAATTGGCTCAAGTGACCATAGTGGAAAGTCCCGTGATCATCAAACCAGAGACTTGGGAAGAATAGTCTGGCATGATTCAGTCCACGTGTGAACACATTAGAACCTCACAGTTGTGTGAACCCCAGCCTGTAGATAACAGCAGAAGAAAAGGAGATTGTCCGAGCTTGAGAGGGAAGGGCATGCACAGGTATTCCTCCCAGTTCCTCTTGTTTTATTTAGACTCTTGTCAGTTCAGATGATGAGGAAGATGGCTACACTGAGTCTATCTACACAAATGGCAGCCTCATCCGGCAACATCTGCACAGACATACCCAGAAATGATGGCTATTCTGGATATTCTGTGGCCCAGGTGAATAGACAGAGGGAAAAAAAACCACACCATCATATAGTCAGTGACTAACAGAATTGGTAGGAACTGACAATCATAGTTTACATTTTATTTCACTTAATTATAAGCACCTGCACGTGAGGCAGAGGCATCTTTAATCTCCATATCCCACCTCACCTATAGAGCACCATGAACATAGTAATGCCCCACGGTGTGCTATTTAGATTGATGGATACAGATGCTTGTTTCTCTTGTCATCCCTTCAGATGCCTGAGGATTGTAGCCCAGCCCTTCCACGAAGCTGAGCCTATTCTACCTTTTGAGATAAGGCCCCACTATGCAGATCAAACTCATAGGGATCCACCTGCCTCTGCCTCCAAAGTGCTGGATTAGAGGCGTGCACCACCATGCCTGACCCCTGAAACTGGGCAGAGTTCTCACAGCTCCTTCTCTGATACCCAGAAGGCAGGCCAACACGGGACCCTCAAACACATTTGATAGGGGCCCCAAACTCATTCTGAAGCAGAGTAGGACCCATTAGGTTTTCTTTTATCTGGAGCCAAATAACTCGGGCTCATGGTTAAGTTTGGGGCAGCTGAACTCTCTGGAGTGGTCTGATGTGATCTCTAGCTGGATCATGCTTGCTTCATCACAGATTTGAACTTCCATCCAATGCTTTAACTATATGCATACCAGAGGGCATTTTATTAGTTTTAGCCTTAATTCTGTCCAGCCGAGGTTCTTGAGCATTCAAATTCTGCCCGGGGATTCACAATACCAGGGGAAAGAGTGGAAATGAGATTCCTTTACCAATTAAATTGTGTTTCCCGGAGCTTGCCTAGTCAAACACCAATAACATGGTTGCTCAAAAGCTCCCAGACAGAAACACAAAGATTGAAAACTGAAGTAACCCTCACAGGTTTCCTTGTGGGCAGTGGTGGCAGGAAGCATCAGGCCCAGTGAAAAGCTTTGTTTGGATCAGCTGTACCCACGGCACAAATTTGGCCACAGTGAATTTTTAAGAACTATATTTGAGTTGGGAGAAATCCATGAGTTGGACAATAGAAAGCCAGATTTGGTGTGGGCTCCGACAGGGGGAAGCAGGGCTGATGGAGGAGGGCTGTAATAAGGTGGTCCTAGAAGCAATGCAAAGAAATATCTGGCAAATGCAGAAGAACAGCTTTATTTGGGTCACTCTATTCGAAAGTCCCTTGTTAGAAGGTAGCCAGCTGTGACTAGGCCTGAGTTTTAGGATGTGCTGGGTCTCAACTTGCAAGGCAGTTGTCATTTGAATAGAGTGGGGTGTCTCTGTCTTTGCATCATTTCCACCCTCCAACTCCGCTCAGGTCCCCCAAATGCTTACTCTCAAATTCATGACCCAAACCACGTGGCCAGAAAAGAATGAAATGAGACCCATATGTATGACCCTTACAAAAACCATCTACAGTTCGCAACCAGAGAGGTCACTCGGAGGTCAAGAGCACTTGATGCTCCTGTAGAGGCCTGGGCTTGAGTACCCAGAACCCACATGGTAGTGCACAACCATCTGTAACTCTAGTTTCAGGAGATCTAATGTCCTCTCCTGGCCTCCACAGGGTAGTGCACACACATACATGCAGCAAACACTCATACATGTAAAATAAAAGTCAACAAATCTTACTTTAAAAGATCAACTCCAGATACACCAATACTCTTAGTGTGAAAACTGAACCCGAAGCTTCCAGAAGAAAATATGAATCGGTAGTGCCCTACACAGTATAGACACTTCTGAATCAGACTTTATTCGCTCAGGAATTAGTCTCAATAACTGACATGCAACTGAAAAGCTTCTGCACAGCAAAGGAAACAACCAGGCAAGTGAAGAGGAATCCCACTGAGTGGGCAACAATGTTTGCTACCTACACATCATATCCAATTGCATTTGATTGCTTTTCAAGTCATATAGATGAATAAAACAGATTCCTTGTATCTTGACCTGGCCCAATACACTCTTTTTTTTTTTTTTTTTTTTTTTTTTTTTTGGTTTTTTGGAACTAGCTCTTGTAGACCAGACTGGCCTCAAACTCACAGAGATCCGCCTGCCTCTGCCTCCCGAGTGCTGGGATTAAAGGCGTGCGCCACCACCGCCCGGCCCGATACACTCTTGACTGTAGGAGGGGTCTTCAGAGGTGTTCTGCATAGCTCGGGTCGAAGGGCACACGCTCTTAGTCTTTGTTTCTCTGAAGTGCCAGTTTGCTCCACCACACCACGCACGTGGTAGGAGCCTACTATGCAGTGGAGCATGGGGGACCTAACATGACTTTAAGTTAAATATCTGGCCTTACAGAAAAGTTAGAACCAATGTGGATACGATTTTTAAAATTTCCTTTCCAAAGTGGGTGATAATTTGGCCTGAGTGAAGAAGGTGCGTTTTAGGTATTTTCCTTATTGTAAAGTGTTCTGAATCCCGAAAACATAATAGGCACTGATTTCCTGTGACAATCCACTGCCTCACACTAGATATTTTCTGTGACAATCCACTGCCTCACACTAGATATTTCTCTCTCCACAATTCTTGGAAGTTAAAACAATGGATTATCTTTTAGATTAGAAGTATGCAGGCTTCAAGTCCGTATTTAGCAGGCAGGGCAGAATAATTGTGAAATCACAAACCTGTCTTTTCTTAGAGACCTAAAGTGATAGGAAAAAGAATCTTCTGAGCCCACGTAAGTACTAGCAAAGAACCTGCATGTCGGGGATGAAGAGGTGACTCAGCTGTCAGGAGCACTGACTGCTCTTGCAGAGCCTGGGTTTAGTTCTCAGCACCCACATGGTGGCCAGGGAATTTGACACCTTATTCTGGGCTCTGGGAGCATGCATTCACATGGGGCTCATATACACATGTAGGCACACATGTGCATAATATAAAAATAATCTTAAACAAAATCTACAGGTATTTACATAGAGAACGAAAGGAGTTAAGGCCAAAGGTCATCAATAGTCAAGGTAGAAACTGGCATGGTGTGCCTTAAAGACAAATCCATCTCTTTGATCACTCACATGTTTGAGAACCAGCTGTAACAGGGACCACTTTATGTCCACCTGTGCAGACTGCCGTGAGAGAGTGGCTAGAAGATCTCACTGGTAGCTTCTGAATTGATCTTCTATGGAGAAAACAAACTTCTTTTATGCCAGCTTAGCCAAATTTACATCCTAATACTATCGTTTGTCTAACATTTGACATCCTGTCAATAGAATTATTCTGAGAATGCCATAAAAGGCAGAAGATTTCTTTATTAAGAAGAAAAATATGAAAAATGAGGACTTTCACCTTATTCTCGAGTGAAATATAAAATGTTAACCATGTGCATTAAGGCTCCCAAATATGAAGATAAGGATCATGTATGTCTCTAGGCATATAAATATGGAGCAGTCTGATTTACCCAATGCTAAATGAATGCCTATAGGATGGTAGGACCGTGTCACGAGTACTGGGCATACCATAATGCCTACAGGAAGAGTCTTACCACAGAGAACAAACATATTACCAGAGATGCATTTCATATGCAAAATCCTAAACAAATTAACACGGTGTATTAGAAATCAAGTGTCAAAGAAGAAAAAAAAAAGGACAGAGAAAAGGGGCGTGGGAAGGCTGGGGGAGGGAGACATTAGATAGGGCTAATTCTTCAGTTGACTTGAGAGGGCAATAGAACTATCTGTGAAGGTCTCTAGAGAAGAATGTTCTGGAGTGAACAGTGGGAATGCCTGACCTGTCCCCATGCAAAACCCCGAGGTGGCAGGCAGGCTTCATTGTGACTCCAAGGCTAAATGCCCAGAGACTTCACAGGGTTAAGGGCACTAATTTCCAACAACACTTCTCTCACTATGGGGGTCCCCACTTCTGACCCACTGGTTACAAATTCAAGGGTTCCTACAGAGCCCTTGGAGTTAATAATATGCTACGTATTCACAGAGCTCAGGAATTGCTATATTTTTATCCTATGTTTAAAGGCTACAAATAAGAGCTAGTAAACTCCCAAGACACACAGACCAAGGCAATTTAAAGTATATGCAAGGGTGTTCCATACACAAGACGTCATGCCTCCTCTTCAAATTAGGATATATCCAGGAAGATCAAAAAGCTTTGGAGACCAAAATTTATACTGGGTTTCACTACGTAGCATAGTTGATTAGTTGGACTCACCTCCTAGCTGGCCTTCCACCCTGGAGATCATCAGGCTGATAGCCTTGCAACTCAAAGCATCCAACCTTCCAGTCAAGTGACTAATCTCTAAACAGCCCATCCTGAGTCTCTGATAAACTGAGTCCTTGTCATAGTTTATTGACTAATACTTGATTACTAGTGGCTGTGTTTTTGCTCTGTATTTTGTGTTATAAGCAATCTGGAGATGATTTGAAGTATATGAAAGGGGATGTGCAGGCTATGCTGGTTTTAAGAGGTTTGAGCATATGTAGCTTTTGGTATGCATGGGGATCTTGGTACCAGCACTCCTGGGTCCTGACAGGTGACTGCACTCCCCCACCCACTGAGAAACAGCTATTTACATGCAAATCTTACTCCTAGCTGCAGCAACATAGCTTCCAGTAAGAATCACAGGGTCAGTTGAAGCAGGCCATTCTTAAGTTTCAAGCATGGTAAACAAGCAGGACAGAATACACAGTTTCAATCATATGTGCATATTGAATGCAACCTAATGTCCACATATTTTCTGCATAGTGAATGAGGACTACAGACATGCTACAATCTGTACACACAAACTAATTTTCCAATAAATGAGCAAAGTGAGTGATCCAAAAAAAATACAAAAATGTTCTTAACTTAAAGATGATAAAATTAACATATGCCAATGAAAACATGCTTTGAAAATGTAAGCAAGTGATTATAGTGTGTTAAAATGGAACAAAGACATGTTGGTGACCTAGGTTGTAGTCCAAAGGGGGCAGAAAATATACTGTGCTGGCAAAAAGTACGTATGTAAAAAGACTAAGGAGAACGAAAACCCAGCCTTCCAGCATTCTGATCGATAGCATTATTTTTAAGTGCTCATGGGGGTGTTGCTCTATTTGGACAGACATTGTGGGTTGAGTAGAGAGGACATCATGCAGGGCTACAGCTTCGCTCTAACATGCCGAGAGCACTAGCACATTTCAAACTGTCTTTTAAGTGCATTGCTGTTAATTATAACTGCACATATTTGGGTTGGAGCCAGCAGCTACAGAGCATGTTCAAATTATTCAGAGTGATAACAATTCTGTTGCCCAAGTACCTCTACCCCGGCAGTCTGAAAAGAAAGTCTGGCCCAGGGAGTTTCGGTAGAATTCTCACCAAAGAGAGTAGGACGAGAGTCAAGCTACAACAGGGTATTTGATCTATGAATTCACCAACTGGAGCAGAAAAGGTGGTATTATAGCATCACTTGGTCACTTTTAGATATCTGCTGAATTATTGGCCAGCAGCTGTTCAGCTCTGATGGATGGTTCTAAAAGAGCAACTCAGTTTGAGGCTACCATTACTTTTCTGTAAAGAGCAGGACAGTACTAGGCCTTATGGGCTGTGTGGTCACCATGACTAGTCAGCTATACTGAGTGTGAATCAGCCTTGAAAACAGGTAAATTCAGCACTGAGTCATTCGTTTTATTTTAGTCTCTGCAGAATATCCTTCTTCACAAGGGCTTAATAAAACACAATCAGCTCCAGAAGAGGGGAAAGCAAAGTACATGCCTACAGGCATGTACACACACAGCGTAAAATACCACTGAAGTTCTAAAGGTTATCATGTGTCAATCTGTCATCTATCTATCTATCTATCTATCTATCTATCTATCTATCTATGTATTTATCTATCATCTATCTACTATCTATCATCAATCCATCAACCCATTCATATCTATCTATATATACATCTATCTATCTATCTATCTATCTATCTATCTATCTATCTATCTATCTACCCATCTATCTATCTACCTACCTACCTACCTATATCCATCCACCTAGTACCCTGTGGGTACTAGAAACCAAACCTGGGTCCTTTGCAGTCAGTGCAACAAAAACTAGCTGATGTTATTTTTTAATCATTGATTATGTGTGGATACATGTGCTTGTGTGTATATGTATGTGTTTGTGTGTGCGTATATGTGCAGTGGAGGGCAGAAGTTACCTTAAGTGCCCTCTATTATCACCCTGGTTTCTGTCTTAGTTTTGTTTCCTGATGTTGTCATAAAACAACAAGCAAGCACAGCTAGGGGAGAAGGGTTTGGTCTAGCTCACAGCTCCAGGTTAGAGTCCGTCATAGCAGAACAGTTAAGATACCAAGAACCTGAAGCCGCTAGCCACATTCAGCCAAGGGCAACTTGCTTTCTCCACTCCTGTCCAGTTCAGGGTCCTCTACCTAGAGAATGGCACCACCCACAGCGGGCAGGTCTTCCTACTTTAACCAGCATACTCAAAATAATTTCCAAAGACACGCCAATCAGATCCAGATAATTTCCTATTGGGACTCTCTAGATGGTGTTAAGTTGACAGAATAAATCCTCACAGACTGTCCAACTTATCTTTTCATGGAGCGTCTCATTGAACCTAGAACGCAACAATTCAGCTATACTTGTTGGTGCAGGTCCCAAGGGTTCTCCTGCCTCTGCTCCTTCAGGGTGAGATACAGACATAGGCTTCTACAGATGGTGTTTTTAATATGGGTGGGGGGGTGAACTCAAGTGCGCAGGCTTAGAGAGCTCGCCACCCACTGAGACGCCTCCCCAGGCTTCTCCCTCCTCTTATTTTTAGCAAAGCTTTTGCGATTTCCTCCTGGGTGCTCTGAGACAATTATTCCAGAAAGAATAAGAAAAGAAGGAAAGAAGGAAGGAATGAGAGAGAAAAGGAAGGAATTAAAGAATAAAAACATTTTCCTGCTACCTAGGTAAGACTCTAGACTTCAGATCTGCAGGTTAGATGAATACGTGGAGGTCTTGAATTAAAGGGGCCACACATATTAAGGGCGCTTAAGAATCTATTGAGGTCCTGAAGGATACTGTTTGGAGGAGAAATAGAGGTCAGAGGAAGTTCAGTCGTGACACGTGAATAAATGGTGGATGTCCCCAGCTGTCATCCTCACCTCCTCAGCCTTGTCTTGCTCCACAGTGCCCTCTCCTTTGCTGGAACAGTCATGTTAGGTCATGTTAGGCCATGCATTTGTTCTACCTTTGTCTCTCGTTGCCTCAGGGGTGTTAGCGTCAAAATACCATGAATTTTTTTTTGAATATCCTTGAAGACTCTTTTCTTCCTTCCTGGATATTCTTCACAGAATTAGTTGCTTTCCAGAAGAGGAAATGAGGCTTATGTCTAACACTTTGATTCCAGCAATCAGAGCAGAGAGAAATACATGGCATGAACGTTTTGATACTCCCACTGCTGTTGCTATTGTCCTTTATTGAACATTGAATATGGCGTGTTGCATGCTAACATGTGTTCCTATGTCTGGGATAGAGGTAGCTTTCTTGTGGTGTATTAAAGAGATAATGTGATCTTCCCATACTGCATGTTTGTACATGGAGGAACCAGAATGCAAACTATGATCTGCAAGTCAGGCCCTGTGTTGTCTTTGGCTTGAAGCTGTCTCTTAGTGGGGCCAATTATAGCTCCTGGAGATTGAAATATTGGCCAAGATATACATTGCAAAACTTTTAATTAATATGAAAGTTTGGTCTCTGTGTAATTGTTATTGCTGTTGATTGTTCTTCCTGTTACTGACGGCAGAAGAGAACACAGAGAGCGTCTGGAAGTTTATCTCACAGCCCTTTTCCAAAATACAGTCCAAGGCTGTGCATCCTGCTCGCAGACGCTGACTCACCGGTGACTCAGGGGACCCTGGCAGCGTGTGTCCTTTATGTGTGTGCCACCAGCTGTGACATTTATCTTGGGGCATCTCTACCCCCAGTGACCTCTCATGAACATTTCAACACCCACAGGACCCAAAGTCTCCTCCTTCAGACTTCCTCCAGCCTAGGGCAGCCCACCAGGCCCTGGCCTCTTCCCAATGACTCAGATGCCCTTCATGCAGCTTAGGGAAAGTGGCACAATATTGAAGCTGCTTGCATCTGAGACTCTGTTCCAGAGACCATTGGGAATCTTTCCTTTCTGAACCCGACCAGAGTATGGCCTCAGCAGGCTGCTTCAACACTCTCAGGAGTCCTGAGACCTTGAGTCCTATGTCTCTATGCGTTCTTGTAAGTTTTGTCTGCTTCACTTTGTATTGAACATCCGGTCTTCACTGCCCCCGCTCTTCCTCACCCTTTTACTGGCCAGCAACCCCAAAGAGCCAATGCTCTAATCCCTTGAGATGGAAGCAAAAAAGCTGAATCTTTTTCAGAAATGTGGGCAATCGTATGGACTCTCATTGCTAGAGTCCAGGTTTTCCAGCCCATTGTTGGTTGCTGCATAATTCCCAGGAGGCAGCTAGCTGTACCGTGTCTTGCTTGCTCAAGTCTAAAACAATTTCCTCTGTTACTCTTACTGCATCTGGTATTGTGGGGATTAATTCAGATTTACCCTTATCGTGGGGCATAGGGGACCACTCACCGGGGTCTTGAGCACATCGGGTTCTTTGGGGCACCGTTGCTTATGCTCGCGCTCCGCCAGTGTTATTGATGTCCCGCGGATCACAGAGTCCCATCGTTGGTACCTCAGCTCTTGCTTTTGTTTCAGTAGCTGTTTCCTTGTCTCTTCCACTCTGTAATAAGCTTGAGCAAGTTGCTCTAATTTCCTCCATAGCTGCTGGTTCTCTCTGTTGATGGAAGGGTAGGTCTTAGACTCACTCTCTTTGGCTGATAAGTTCCAGGCCTGGGTCTTCTCCTGAGCTGACTTTGGCTGTATCTCTTCTACCTCTTGTTCACTCGGGCTTTTCTCTGGTGATGCCCTTTGCCTAGTCACTACCTGCAGTGGCTGCTGGAGGTCAGTCTGGTTCTTCTTGCCCTGGGATTGAAGCTCTGTGGTTTGCTTCATATGTCCCGAGGCCACGCACTTTCTTTTTTCCATCTCACCATATTCCTGGACACAACCCTTCCTCGGCCTCTCTTGACTCTTCTTATGTTGGTTATGTTTTTTGATTAGGCTTTCTAGAAAGGATTTTTCCACCTGAACCAATGCCTTTGACTCCTGAGGCTGCTTGGTATCCTCCAGCTGTTCCTGGGGTACCTGAATTTTCTTCATATTCTTACACAGCTTCCGAGTTGGCCCCACTTCAGCCTTGTGGAACTCCATTACCATCTGTGACTGGGGATACTTGCCTATGCCAGTTACATACGGGGGCAATGGAAAGGAACCTCTGCGGTCCTCAGCCATCATGCTCCTGGAGTATGAGCACTCACTATGGCCCCTCTGAAGTGGACTGGTGCCTACTGACAAGGGACCAAAGCTTTGAAACAGAGGATGTTTGGCCATCTGGTAATAAACATGAGTTAGGCCAACCCAGCTAGGCTGGGGTTCACTCAGCCCTGACAAACTAGCCTGGGAGTAGCACTGTACCTTAGTTCTGGCTGGGGCAACTGGAAGTCTTTTCATTTCCTCCACCATCAAATAAGCACTAACAGCTGGCTGTACAGCAACCCGGATCCTGGGTCTTTGGGGGTTCATGGTTGGTTTCTGAGTTGTTGAAGCCCTGCCCTTGGGACCATAGCTTTGTCCTTTCCAGACTCTATCCTACAAAGGTCAGGGCCAGCTGTTTGTCTATCTATTGTTTCTCTTCTCGTGTGTCCAGTAAGCCTAACTTCATAGCTGGCTCGCCTTAGACTCCAGTTTTCATCCTCCATCATAGCTGGAGGTTTGGAGCCAAATGAATTCTCTAGAGTCACAATCACACTCTGGAACGTTGGTCGGCCAACAGTCTATTCTCTACTCTCTAGCCACGCCAGCTCTATGATGTGGTAGGCGGAGCCACATGCTGCGGCTGGCCGTCTTCCACTTCCTGCGTAAGATTTTGGTAACGGTATCATCTGGGAAATGCACCTTTACACAGGTAATGTATGTAGTGGGGTACAGACATTGAGCAGAAAACCAGAGGGAGAGGAGCTGAAGTGCCCAGGAAGTGGCTTTCCAGAGACTTGTGCCCTGTACAAAAGCCTGAGGCCCAAGCCTGAGTTCGTTAGATGCGTTTTCTGTGCATGCTTAGTGCACGTTTGGTGCAACTGACCACATTCTACTGAATTATTTTTCTGACGGAATTGCAAGGTTCTTGATGGCCCGGGTTTTCATCTAGAGCAGTGGTTCTTGATTTTCCTAATGCTGCGACCCTTTAATGTTGTGGTGGCCCCAACCATGAAATTATTTTCATTGCTACTTCATAATCATAATGCAAATACCTGTGTTTCCAGATGGTTTTAGGCATTCCCCCCTCAAAAGGTCACGACCCCAAGGTTGAGAACTGCTGATCTGGAGTGTGATACATTGCAAACCAAAAGTTTTTCTCTAGAGTTTGCCAGAGAGTTGTGCTTTATGCGTGTACCATGTTATAAGCACTGAGGCTACAACAGGAAAAAATTTAGTTGTGGCCGTCACAGAATTGATTCAGTGAAAGTCATAACCCGAGGAAAGAAATGATCACGGCGAGGAGGGGGGGGCCTGTAACATGAGCCAGTCTATTGGCTTTCTCCTCTGTGACAGACACCTGACATTAATGGCCTCGGGGAGAGGAAGGATTCTTTTGGGGCTCATCTTAGAGTCAATGCAGGAGGTGGAGTGGCTTGAGTTCCTGTGGCCAGAAAACATAAAAAGCATATGCGCCCTTGTGCACCTTTTTCTCACTCGTGGCTCCCAGGTTTACATAAGCACCCAACTGACTCAAGGAGCTGCGGGGACCAGCGGCAGAGCAGACCAAGCCGCTCCACAGTTGTACCCTCAGCAGCAAATTCTGTGTCCTGGGACACAGCTTCGCTCTCTTCCATTTATTTCTTTTGTGTTTTTATCCTTTTTGTCTTTACTGGCGTATAATCATGGCGCATAGTGATGGGTTTCACGAAGACATTTTCATTCAAGCATATAATGTACTTTGGCCACATTCACTCTGCCATATTGGGACATTTCTTCGCTCCTCCCCTTTCCCTCTGCCTTTTCCCACAGTCACACTTGTACTTTCATGTCTCATATGCGCACGCACATGTGTGTGTGTGTGTGTGTGTGTGTGTGTGTGTAAGAAGAAAACTGCACTTGTCTTTCCAAGTCCAGTTTATTTTACTTAATGTTTCTAGCTCCACCCATTTTCCTGCAAAGTGGCGTTGGACATTGTGTCCTTCCTCTTTACAGATGAATAAAGCCCCTGTGTGTGTATCACGGTTTTTACCTCTTCATCTTTTGAGAGACACTTAGGCGAATTCCATAACTTGAATATTGTAAATATTGCTGCAATAAACATGGATGTGTCTCATGGTGTCTGCTCACTGGAGAGACATAGCTAAATCCCATGGTTGTGCTATACTTAATTTTTTTGCGGAATCATCAGACTGATTTCCAAAGTGGCTGAACTAACCTACATTCCCTTCTGTACCATAAGGGTTCCTTTCTTGCCCCCATCTTCTCCAGCATTTGTTATTAGGCTTTCTTTTAAAATTACTTTTATTAATTCTTTGAAAATTCTATAGATTGTATTTTGATCATATTTACCCCTTCCCCAACTCCTTCCAGATCTGTGTCTGTTTTGTACCTACCCAGCTTTGTGTCTTCTTTTTTTTTTTTTAACTCATCAAGTCCAAACCGTGTTGCAAGGAGTGGCTTGTTTGTCCTGGCTGTCCAGAACCAAAATAACCACACAGAAACTACATCAATTAAAACACTGCTTGGTCCGTTAGCTCTAACTTCTTATTGGCTAACTCTTATATTAATTTAACCCATTTCTATTCATCTGTATATCACCATGTGGCAGTGGCTTACCGGCAAAGATTTAGCATTTCTGACTCTGGAGGCTCCATGGCGTCTCTCTCTCTCTGCCTTCCTTCTCCCAGCATTCAGTCCAGTTTTCCCTGTCTACCTAAGTTCTGCCCTATCAACAGGCCAAGGCAGTTTCTTTATTCATTAATGGTAATCACAGCACACAGAAGGGACTCCCACATTAAAACTGTGCCATTTCTTTCTTGATTGCTGCTGGTGCAATGATGCCCTGAACTTTTTTAGTTGTTGTGGTGGGGGGGCTAATCTTTCTTTAATATTTCAATCATATTGCTCATTTTAAGTCTATTTAAATTGTTTATACTCTTTTAGTTTAATTTCATAGATAATGTATGTTCAGAAACATCTGTTTTATAGATAATATATGTCCAGAAGCATATCTATTTTATCTAGGTTTTTAACTTTTTCTATATTAGTTTTCAAAGTATACCATAATGGCCTGAAACTCATGGCATCTGTTGTACTATGTCTCTTTTCCTCTCTAAGGTTATTAATTTAGTCTTCCCTCTTTTGTCTGCTTGGATGGCTAAGGCTTTGTTGATCTTGTTCATCTTGTCAAAGAACCAAGTGTTTCATTGGCTCTTTGCATTATTTTTTCCTGTTTCTGATCATTGGCTCTTTGCCTTATTCTTTCCTGTTTCTTCAGCATTGGGATTGAACTGAGGGCCTCTTGCATGCAAGGCGAGTCCTGCGCACTGACTTGCATCTCTAGCCCTCCTTCACTTAAAAACAAAGATAGTGAAAGCATCATTAGTGACTTATTGTGAAAGTTACACTCGCTCGTCCTTTAACTCAGTCCAGCATCCCAAGTACACAGTAGCATCAACTGGATGTTCAATAGGAACACAGAGTGACATGTTATTCACATACTGAAGTAATGAATTGGTAAATGTGAAGAATTAGTACAGCCAGTGCCATTTAATGTAAGCTGTCACCATTATCATCTCCCTTGTCTTTATTCCTTCCCAATGTTTCCTGTCTTATTCTTTTCTCAGCTTTGCACTCCAGTTTTATTAGATGCATGACATTTTGTAGGACATATTTATCTAACTCTCTATCTTTCATCAGACTGTGTGCTGTGTGTCAGACCTCATAATTTAGTTATCCCAAAGCTGTCCCTAGCAAATTAACAGATCAACACATCTTAGTCAAAGGAAAACAGCACCAAACAGTGGTAACAAGATGGGTTTTGAGGTACCCTGTGATGGCAGTCAGCTTGACATTTTACTATACTCAGGTCTGCCTACTTGACATTGTGTGACTTTGTTGAAGTGTCTAGTAGTTGCAAGCTCATTTCTTCATTAGTGTTATCGTGGGGACTGGAAACACACACAGACACACAGATGCACAGAGAGACACACAGACAGACAGATACACACACAGACACACACAAATAGAAAGACACACATACACCGTCACACAAACAACACAGACAGATACATATAGAGACATAGAGACATGCAGACAGACAGACACAAAGACACACATATACAGTTATACACAGTCACACAGACACACAGACAGACAGACAGACAGACAGACAGACAGACACACACACACACACACACACACACACCAGGCATTTGGCAGAGTCCTCCACTGAGAATCACGCTGAATAAGTCAGTATCAGCATCCTGACTTCCCTCCATTCACATCCACCACTGAAATCCCAGTGTATCTGAATGAAGGGAAGTATGCAGTTGGGTTCTTTATCCATTGAAAAGTGACTCTGTGTGTTGTTTCTGATGGTCCTCATGGCCACCTTGCATACGGACAAAGGTTTTTAGTTTGGTCACACAGCTGAAGCAACAGATTCAAAGCCGAGATCTGGCCCCCAGCTAGTCCATGCTTCTATATCTTTCTGATTGCCGGTCAGTATTTAGTCACCTCTTGCTGCATGCTCTGCCCTGAGCTTGGTGCTGTGTGGGTGATATATCCCTTTCTTCATGGTGTCCGTAGGTGGATGGAGGTGACAGGCAGTAGAGACCTGAAACAAGTTGCCATCAGCCTGAGAAATATCCAGCAGTGTTAAATCAGCAGAGAAATAGCCACTGTGTCCAAGGCTGCAAATTACAGTGACTACTATTTATGTTGTAAGGTGTGGTTCATTCTTCCAGGCATTTTTTCATACTTATCTTAAGGGGAAAGTTTTGAAACTAAAATATGATTCAGCACAAGTCATAACTTCAAAAACAAACCCCCCTAGTTCGGTGTGTTTCAAAGGCAGAGCAGGGTTGCTGGCTTCGGTAAACTTTTTCGGTTGTGCAGAAGTCATCTTAACCAAGGGTATAGGGAGTATTCTGGGTAGAGGGGTGACCCCTATATATCTCTATCTATTTTACTTAAATTTTAAAATACGTTTCTAGTGCAGCTATGTGCTGTGTCTTTAATACCATTTCCTCCCAGATGCTGGGATGGCACAGGCACTCCTGATTTGCAGGCTTACTCTACCCCTTCTCACAGTTATCAGTCCCATGATGCAGTCAAGGTCCTTGCCTGGTGGTCAGATCTAGTGTGAGATGCAAGCAATGAATGAGAGCAAGGATCTGTGTCATATGCGTTTAGGAAAGGCAGCCGACTTTAAACAGAAAACCTCCAGGAACAGGATGTGTTAACCAGGCCACCGAGGTGGGACAGGATGACTAAATGGGTGTGGGTGTGACATGGTATTAAGACAGATGTGGGATGAGAGGAAGGTGATGTTAGTGAGAAGAACACATGTTTGAATACGAGACAGTGAAGGAACTGAAAGAAACCCAGTATGTCTAGAATGAAAGGAGGAAGAATTGGCACCAAGAGAAGAGGTTGGGGACCTACTGTGACAAGTCACTGCAAGGACTTGGAGCATCCTGGGGATATGATCATATGACATGATCCCATGTGCATTTTTTTGGAAAATCTCTTTGAAGACAAAGCTAAAAATAGGTTGGAGGCACCCAAGGGGTGGGGAAGGTGGCAGTTGAGATAGTCATAGAGGTGCTGGTAGCATGCCTTGGGTAATGAACTGCAGGAACAGACAATGGTGAACAGAAGTGAAACATTTGTAAGCAGTTAGTTGCCATGGTGACTTACTGAATGTGGCATGTGCTAGCAGCAATAACCGAGGGATGACAGGTAGAAGATGGGCAGTCTCCTTGCTTGGCTCTCATTGCATGGTACTGGTGCACTGTGACAGGACCACATGGGAGGAGGAGCAGGGGGAGGAGGAGCAGGTGGGATGAGGAACAGGTGGAAGTAGGAGCAGGGGAGGAAGTGGGGGAGGACGAGCAGGGGGAAGAGGAACTGGTAGGAGGAGGAGCAGGTGGGAGGAGAGCAGGGGAGAAGGAGCAAGTAGGAGGAGGAACAGGTGGGAGGAGGAGCAGGGGAGGAGGATGGGGGAGGAAGTGCAGGGGGAAGAGGAACTGGTAGGAGGAGGAACAGGTGGGAGGAGGAACAGGTGGGAGCAAGATGCAGCCAGCTTTGTGTGGATGTGGGTACTGAGCAGAGAGCCCCCAGAGCAGATGTCTCGATGTCCCTCCTCCTGGTTCTCCTGACCCAGTTCTTTCTAAACTGGACTAGAGTTAGTGAGCTGGTATTGCTCTCACTGAACTCAGTCTTGTCTCTCATGACCCTTTCTGTCATGGTCACAGGCTTCCCCCATGATCTCCATGCAGCATTCTCCTCCTGGGTTACAGACCTTTCCCTTCCCACTTCAAGCCTCCTTCCTCAGAAATACCACAGCCTTTCCTGTTGACTGATATGTTTGTTCTCACTATCCATGCTGTAGTCATGGCATGCACTCCTTAGGGTTGTGGATATTGTCTCCTGTCAGGCATTTTGCCTGTCATACCTATAGATTGTCTTAGTTGGGCCTCTGCTGTTGTGAGAGAGGTTTATTTCACATTACAGATTACAGTCCATCCCTGAGGAAAGTCAGAGAAGAAATGTGGCTGTAGAAACTAAAGCAGAGACTATGGAGGAATGCTGCTTACTGGCTTGCTCCCCATTCCTTTCCTTGCCTGCTTTCTTATACAAGTCAGGACCAACGGTCTAGCGGTGGCACCACGCACAGTTGGTTGGGCCCTCCCACATCGAACATTAATCAAGAAAATGCTTGATAGTTATGCCTAAACGACAATCTGATTGGGGTATTATCTCAGTTGAGGTTCTCTCTTTTTAGACATAAGCTTTTTTCATAAAAACAAATACCAAAAGCATACCAATACTCATATTCTCATACCCTTCATGTCGTTAGTCTTTGTCCCATGCTCTTCGCGTGGCTGATTGAGCTAAGCCTAGGTGTGTGAGAGCAGGTTGGTGGCATGACAGATGAGAGTGTTGGGGACAGTCGAGCTTGATGACATCTGTATCGATGCAACTACAGCTGCAGACACAGAGAGATGCCTGTCCATGCAGTCATGCATTCATTTAGGATAAGTGATTTGTCATTTACTTGGCAAAAAACAGCAATGAAGCATGTTCTAAAGCTTGTGCTATAACAAAAATGTGGTATAAAGCTTGAAGCGGGGCAAGGACATGGAATGCAATGATTTCTGAAAGTTGGTATGCCAATCTCACATATGGGTGAATTTGAAGTGGAAAAAAGATTGATACTAATTAATGAGTTAGCTGTATGCTAAGAACTTGCTATGGGTGAAGTTATGAAGTTTCCATAGCACCCAATGGAATGCTACAGCTATTAGCCCCATTACACAGAGCAGGAGAGCAATGTTTGAAGGAGGAGCTCTAGTGGAATCAAGATGGAAGCCTACTGTGTGTCACTCAACCATAGTCGTGGAGAGATTTTCAAAATGACTTGGGCCTCCTTATGGTTCCAATACAATCCTCAGAGTCTACAATCAGAGGACCAGCCCTTTCCATCAGCCAGAGGAACCAAGAGGCATTTGTCTGTGTATTTTGGTTCTGAATAAGATTTGAAGAAAGAATCCCCTACTTAGGAAAGAGTTGAGTTGCTGGATTGAGGAATTTTAATTGTATGGGATGCTGAAGATGCTAGAATTAGTACCATCCCTCCCTGCCTTAAATCCTGTGAGCCTCCAGTAGTCTTCCAGAAAAAGGAAGGGTATAACTGAGAAGAAATAATGCACTTTTGAAGTTTTTATTATATTTATGTGTATGTGGGTGTGCTCACATGGGTTTGTGACATGCATGCAGGGTTCCCAGATGCCAGAACAGGGCACAAGGTCCCCTGCAACTGTGAGATCCCATGAGGGTGCTGAGTACTGAACCCTGGTCCTCTCCAAGAGCAGTCAGTGCTCTTAACAACTGAACAGCTCCCATAAAGCATGTTTTTCTCCTCCTTGATAAGTTAGAAGAACGTGAGACTGTGTGGCAGTGTAGGTCATCGCCACTGTGGATTTCCTCACAAAGCCTCACAGCTGCCTGTGAGGGGCCTCGTGCTGCTCATTGTCAACACTGACTTTATAGTGTCGGCCACAGACTCAGAACGGTGGTCTGACTGGCTTTAGACTACTGTCATGTATTGTTTGGTGCTCTATCTTCAGTGTCTAACACATCAAGATTACCAAACAAATGTATGTTCATCAAATTGAAAGCTTAAACTCAGACAGGAAGTCAAAGCATCAGGATCTTAGTCCTACAATACCAGGGATGGAGTTACAACCCATTCTGGCTTTTCTATGGCAGAAGAGTGGGGTCTATTGCAAGCCATTACAAGGACACTGGGAAATTGATGGCTTTGTGTTCCCATTTGGAATGCTATCCTCTATTACATAAACTTGAAAACCCTTACATATAATTGCTTAGCCCTCCAAATTTCAGGTTTGAGTCTATTCAGTGTCTTGGATGGAGTGTCTGCCAGCAGATTCCTTTTATTGCAAACCATGATGCTTTTTTTCCCCTTAGCTTTAACGTTTTGGTTTCTTGGGATAGTAGCTTGTTATGGATCCTTCAATGGTCACAAATTCTTGATCATCTTGACTCAGCTTTGTGAGTGCTAAATTATAAGGTATGATCTACCATATATGGGCCTTTGACACTATTGATAAATTGTAACTTGGTTCTTTAAGAATATATTTATTTCAAGATTATTATTTAATGCATTTGCAAAAGAAGAATAAAGACTTATGTTGTACATTAGTTAATGTGGAAATACCTGGAATAGGTTAATTATTTTGCCTTCAAAAGGTCTATGTCGTAATAAGCCTTTTATAAACTAAGCACATATTTGATGGTGTCATTTAGAGAAGAGAATATGGCTGGCTGGCAGGGGTTAAATATGGTCTCTGCTCATTCTCTCCACGTCTGGCTTTAAAGCATGAGCTTCTTCCTCTCACCATGTCTGCCTCGCCCTCTGAAAGTCTCCCTGAATTCCGAATCCAATATGGGTGTTGGGCCAACAGCACAACCTCCGGCAGCTGGAGAATGCCTCCAGTGAGGCACTGATCTCTCCTCAACGCCTTCTCAGGATAACTAGTGGTTTAAGAAACACCATGTTGCCATGACGCTGAAGCATGTGGGTGGGGCTCAGGCAGCTGGGATGCAAACTGAGTCGATATCCAGCTTCCAAGTGGTGATTTCTTTTTGACTTCAGATTTTTTTTTCAATTAAAAAAAAATTCTGACAAGAAAAACACAGGGTCTGCTGCAAGCCCAGTTGCTTTCTGTTTTGCTTTGTTTCCCCCAAAGCTGCGTCTTCCACCCACCTCGTAAGTCCCTGTCAGAATTGTCGGAAAGCTTCTACCCTGGACGGGAGGTATATTACGGATCTGGGAACAACCTGAGCAGTATCCTGACTACCAGAAATATAGATTCAGGACACTAGCAGCAACACCAAAAGATGACCAAACAGTCCCAGCCCAGCCTCCATACCATGCAGTGGTTTTATTTATGTGCAATTGCACAGGAGGAAGAGAAGCTGCTCCCACCACCCTCAATCTATGGAAGAGGCCCCTATAATTAAAGACAGGCTAACAAGGAAAACACAAATACATGGCTTCACCTAGGGTCTGGGCTTCTGGGAAGCCTTTAAAAAGAATTGAAGATCCAAATAAACAGACCTTTGGTTTGGCTAGGTTCTTGACACAAACTGGAGTTATCCGGGAAGAGGAGTTTCAGTGAAAGACATTCCCACTCAGTGGTCCCTCGGCAAGTCAATAGTGCATTTTCTTGATTAATGGGGGAGAAAGCATCCCATAGCAGGACGGTGCTGTGCTTGGGCAGGTGGTGCTTGTCTGTGCACGAAAGCAGACTGGGAAAGCCATGGAGGCAGCATTTCTCCATGACTTCTGCTTCAGTTCCTGCCTCCAGATTTCTGTGCTGAGTTTTGCCCTGACTTCTTCGCTCAGTGATGGAGTGCAAACTGTGAACTGTAAGACGAAGAAAACCCTTTCCTCTCCAATCTGCTTTTGGTCACAGTGTTTAACACAGCAACAGAAACGCTAACTAATAAAACCTTATTGTAAATTAATTTGCTTTTTTATTGTTGTTGTTTTGTTTTGGGTTATTTATTTATTTATTGTACTCAATTGATCCTAGGCCCTCATCCATGCTAAGCAGGGACTCTGTCATTTGAGACAGGTCTCATTACATTGCCTAGGCTGCCTTGAAACATGAATTCCTCTTGCCTAGGCCTCCCAGGGAGCTGGGCTTATGCCTGCACTGCCTGGCTTGGTTCACCTGTGTGTTCTTAAGCCAGGTTTGACAAAGAGTGGACAGTCACCAAAGAAGACAGCAAGGGAATGAGCTGGCTGAGGAATCTTAACAATCCTCTTTCTGCGTCTTCTTCCCGTCATTCCCTTCATTTTCAGAAGCAGGGGCCTCTCCTTCCTTCAGGTATAGGGGCACACTTCTTACATGAGGACTTACAACCTGCTTCACGAAAAGTTCAGAAAAGCCTTTCTTAGGAGTTGGGGCTCCTGAGGGAGGAAGGGAGGTGTGGCACATCATTGCTCACCCCCTTGACTTCCAAGGGGTTGTGTTTTGGGACAGCATGTCCTGAGCCTGATTACACTCCAGTGAGCATGTTCTGAGGTAGAGACAGATAGCTGTTCAGTGTCATCTATGTAATATTTGTATTCATAGAGCTTCATCAACACACGACGGAGTCACATCCAATAAAACTCATACATATTAAAAATACTATGAGTAGAAAATTTAGTGAATTCCCCGACTTACCAGTCCTCATAGCTCAGCCACTGCTGAGGAACTCGCTGGTGCTGTGCTTCTAATGAAAAGCAGAATATTTGTGTGAGTGCACAGCTGCAGTGGTGTAAAGCTGAGAAATTGTGAGTCCAGCTATGCCTATGGGGACGTGTATGTGTGTGTATAAATTTTTGATTTGGAACTATTAGAAAAGGGATATATTTTAGTTAAGTTTAATATTGCTGTGATGAAGCACTACGGCCCGAAGCACCTTAGGGGGAAAGGGTTTATTTGGTTTACATATGCTGAATTGTAGTCCCCTGAGGGAAGCCAAGGCAGGAACACAGACAGAGCAGGAACCTGGAGGCAGGAGCTCATGGTTCAGAGGCCATGGAAGGGAGCTCCTCATGGCTTGCTCAACCTGCTTTCTTGTAGAACCCAGGACCACCAGCCCAAGGGTGGCTCCACCAAGAGTGGGCTGGGTCCTCCCCGTGAGTCACTGATTAAGGAGAGATAGAGACACAGAGACTAGGCCTGACATAGGTCTTTGGAAAGTCCACCCCCAGTGACACACTTCCTCCAACAAGGCCAGACCTCCTAATTCTCTAATCATTCTCAAAGGGTCACCAACTAGGGACTGAGCATGCAAATGCATGATCCCATGGGTGTCATTCTCCACAAGCCGCATTTCCCAGAAGCAGCTCAACTTCAAACACACAGGGCAGTTTAAGCAGAGAAGGTTGTGGATCCAGAGACACCATTACCCTTGGTTACCATGTTCGATCCCATCATAATTCATAAAGACTGCCACACTAGGTATAGACAAGAGTCACATGACCCTTCTGGCTTAGCCCATGCCTAGGAGTAGCTCAGACACCAGGGGAAAATCTCACAGACTCCAGCCACCTTCTCTCCAAGGACAGGACTGCTGTGTCCCCTACAGGGATGAGCTGCCATCCCTAGAGGGGGGGGGGTCATTTCAGAGCATTTGCTACCTTCTTCCGGGCACAAGTGTCCATTTCAGAGAAAGGGGATTGGTGCAAAGCGGAGCAGTCTCCGCAGACCTAGGGTCTGAAGCCACTGATAATTTTTCAGAGTTTTTTAAAACTCCATCTATTCTCACATCCTTCTGTCAGCCAGCTTTGAATCACATTTCCTCATGTGATTCAAAAGGAATGACAAATTGCATGAGGCAGCATTTTGGGGGAGCAGAGACACCTTTCTCTGTGCTACCTCCTTTAGTTCCCTACCCCCTCCACCCCCCGTCTACACAGTTTCTGAGCTGTCCCCCATATGCAGGCTGACTGTCACATTAATGTCTTTGTTTCCTGCCGCAGTGGCCCCAGGAGTAGGTACGGTGCTGGTTCCCTCTTAAATCTGAAACAGACCTGTGGGCTTTGGAAGGGAACTGGCTGCTCAGAAACAAGTCCTGTTTATGGAAGTCTCTGTTTTAAGGGAAGAAAATATGTGATACCCTCTCCTATTTGCAACGCAGAAGTAAAATAATTTTCATTCTTTTCTATTAGGCACAATACAAGATTGAATCTAAGATTCAATCCCTGTTTTTATCAAATTCTTCAGCCTTCACTGTCTTTCATCTTCTTCTACCACGAGTCCAGTCTGAGAATGACTCTTAGGAACGCAGCCATGTCTTCTCCATCTCCGAGAGCGATATTTGGCTGTTAGCACATGGCTGCTGGCACCCAAGGCAGATGGACTTCCCGGGAAGTGGGTTACAGCGAAGGGGGCTGCAGGGAGCTGTCTCCCCTGTGTGGTTTCCATGGTTAATGAAGCTCTGTCAGAGGAGCTGAGAGAATGTGTGCTTGGGTTTATAATTCTAGCAGCCTGTGCAAGTCCTGACGTTCAAGAAATAGCACCCAGAGGAGAGAGAGAAGCATGAGGTGTAGACATTTGTACCCTGCAGAGGAAACACAGTTGTGTATGTTGGGGGGGGTACGGGGCAGCAATGGGAGCAGAAGGCGTGGAGCTGTGGTGAAGTAGCCCAAGCTTGCTTCTTGTGGAAACTGCCAGCTCACACTTGGGAGATTTTGTTTTCTTTTAAGGTATAATAAAACTCTGAGGTGATTTTTCTTTCCTTTTGTTTTTTCTTTACTCAACCTAGTAATGTAAAGGACCTTTCTGACCCCAGATGCCTACTTGCCCTGTAAATCTGCCTAAACTTCCTTCCTTCCCCACATTCGGCATTTAAAACCCTGATGGAGAACTCACTGTGAAGTGAGTTGGTAGGAATAACTCCCTTTGCCTTGGTAGAAAAGAAAAAAAATAGAACACCAACGATGTGGGGCCAGGATTTATCATGGGCTTGCCACACACCAGGATCACCTCATGACATACATGCTAGGAAACCCCATCCAGTACCCCACCAGTGGGGACCATCCTGCTTCAGAAACACAGAGACTGACAGAGGCTGAGTGAACATGTAGCCGGGAGCTGGTATCCCAGAAGGCCTGCCTGGTTCCAGGGCCCCACCTTTAAAATGGGGAGGGGTTGAGACATGTGTGTGTGAGAGACAGAGGAGAGAGGGGGACTGGAGGAAGGGAAAGGAGGGAGGGAGAAAGTGAGGGAGGGAGAGAGAATATGTGTGTATTTATTTTCTGGCTCTTTGTATACCTGGGTCTGTGTATTTGAATGGGAACTTTAATAAATCAGTTTATCTGTCTTTCCCTTCCTTCCTTCCTTCCTTCCTTCCTTCCTTCCTTCTTTCCTTTTTTCCTTCTTCCTTTATCCTTCCTTCCTTCTTTTACCCCTTCTTCTTCCCTCCCTCCCTCCCTCCTTTCTTTCTTTTTTTTTGTGATATCAGGTATCCATAGCCAGTCATGGCCAAAAATATGTGAAAATTTAGATAAGTAATAAACTCATCATTCCTATATTTTCTGATGAAATCTTGTGGCAGCCTGCATCAGGGGTCAGCTTCATCATTATTGCCATGCTGTAGACAGTGCTGGTCCACTCTGTAGACGGTGCTGGCCCACTCAGCAGCTGCCATGCTGTCATTCCAGCGGTTATACCAAGGCAGTGCTGTTCGGATAGGTTTATTTTATGTCAAAGCGACTCCAAAAACAAAAGCAGTTATGCTGACAATTTAAGTATGGTGTGGTTTTATGATTATTATATTTTATTATTAGATTTTATTAATCCCCTACTAAATCTAAGTGATAAATTAAACTTCATTGTATGTATGTATAGGAAAAAGAACCATGGCATGTATACTATATAGGTATTGGACATTCTCTGCATTTTGGCATGTATCTACCATAAAGGGGTTACTACTGCAGTCATGGAACACAGTCAGGCCCCCCTGTGAGGCCAGTCATGAGACACAAGCAACCTTAGCCTCTGGAAGCTGTCTACTCATCTTTCAGCCTTATTTCTTCCTCTGGAGCATAAAGTATCTGATACCCATGATATTGGAAGTGTTGGGCCTGATGCAATGTGGGTCTGTTTATCCAATGCTCAGAGCAGCTCAGGAGTCCTAGGCTTGCGATAGAGACAGAGAACCCATGTTTTCTATTTCCTGTTACTTTTTAGAGACATATTGTTGTTGTCAAAAAGGAAAAAGAAAGCTTTATGGTTTTGTTCAAGACAGTCTGAACATCTGTATCCTGTCTCTTTTTATCCTGTCACCAAATTATAAGAAAATTAGAATCCAACAATAGGGGTTGATTACCTAAATCCTGTCCCTACAAATGATGGCGCTATAAGAAAGGGCAGAACACGGAGAGCATCTATTGTCTAAGCTAGTTCAGAATTAGCAAAATCCACATCCTTTGTTCATTGTTCTTAGTCCAACATTTTCTACTACTTGATTTGATTAATAACATGGTTTGGGGTGGAGAAGGGGCTGGAGAGGTGGCTCAGTGGTTAACAGCACCTTGCTACTCTTCCAAAGGACCCAGATTTTAATCAATTTTTACAATCACATGGCATTTCCCAGTCGCCTGTAACTCAGTTCCAGAGTATCCAATGCCCTCTTCTGACTTCCAGAAATACCAGGCACACACTTGGTATACAGACGTACATGCAGACACAGCACACCTATATACATGAGATAAAAATACACACATGCAGACAGCATACCTATATACATGAGATAAAAATACACACATGCAGACAGCATACGTATATACATCAGGTAAAAATACACACATGCAGACAGCACACCTATATACATCAGATAAAAATGCAGACAGCACACCTATATACATCAGATAAAAATACACACATGCAGACAGCATACCTGTATACATAAGATAAAATGCATGCATGCATAGAAAAACACTTATATACATCAGATAAAAATATATGCTTGCAGATAACACACCCATATACATAAGATAAAAATACATGCATGAAGACAACACACCTATAACATCAGATAAAAATAGAAATGTTCTTCCCGTTTGGACAAGAAAAATTCTCATTTTCTGTTGAGAAATGACAGATAGCATTGACTGATATTGTTGGCTAATTCCAATGCCTATTCAAGTGGTTGAGATTTTTAAATTAATGCCTACAAAACTTTTTAATTTTCTTCCATGATTCAGCTGTTCTTTATTAACCAGCTCTGACTTATTAAAACTCCTAAAGAGAAAGGAGAAATAAAGGTTGCCCAAACCATTACTCCTTCCTGAGTTATATAACAGCATCATGAACCTTTTAAGATAAACTAGACACATAGTCTAGACCAAAGTCTCAGAGTAGCAGTAGAATCTAGAAAAAAATAATGTTTATAGAAGTGTTCCTTTTAGACATAACGTTAATTTGTAAATCTTACCAGTTACTCGTTCTGATGTTCCCCCTAGAGAATGATGCTCTATTCTCTTGTTTTAAGGCTGTCTCATTAATAAAGAAAATGTTTTTCCTCATGGAAACGACATTAAATGTGTTGAGAAGGTCCTAGGCTGGCTCCCAACTGTCCACTGCAAAAGCTAATCAATCCTCAAAAGCAAAAATACCAATACAAATTTAAAATTATAAAAAGGAAAAGTAAACCGATTTTAGAAAGCACAGTATAAGGGCAAATGCTCACAATGCTGCAGTTTTGTTGCGGACGTTAGCTGACCTGCTGACTGTTGGAGGTTGGAGGTTGTCAGTTCCCAAGAAGAGGTGTCAAGGCTAGTTTGAAACAAGAATGGCACTAGATCTCCTAAGTCGTTCTCAACCTTGGTCAGAGAATTCACTTTTGTGGTGGAGAGCTGTCGACGGAAAAGATGCATGGCTGACCAATGTGCTAGAATAAGACTGAGGTCTCAGGGCTAAATAGGACGTCTGTATTTAATCTGCAACCCTGCACTGCCAATACTTGGGGCACAGCACAGAAAGAAGTAAAAGCTGGAGGGTGGGGAGGGTGCCGTGAAACACTGTCTTCTGGACATGGTGTGTCCGTCACCATCGTAATTTCACAGTAGTGATGCTGTCTAAGATCAAGCCAGCCCAAAGTCGGGCTTAGATGGTGTATGATCTCCAGGCCCCTCCCTATACTGAGTTGCTGCTGGTAGCAGGCAGTGGCAAGGGGTAGGGAGAACCATTCTTTCCGGGGGACATGGACAATGGTAGCTTCACCATGCTCCAGTATGGCCTCTCAACCACACACGTGAGCACCACTAGGTAGGCTGAAGGACATGAAGTTGGGAGCAGAGAGTTATGGGGAAATATGAGAGGAGGCAGAGTGGGAAAATCAGGGTAGATAATACTGTCTTTCATTGTGTACATGCATGACATTTTCAGAAACAACATTTTTTTAAATCACAAAATGTGTCACCTCAGACCCTTCACCTCTGTGTTCATAATCTACTTTCCAGAACATACTTCCTGGCTCTTCAAGTCTCCATTCTTTGTCTGGCTCTTTTGTTCTGAGAAGACAAGGAATAGACACAGAAGAGCTAAATCCACAAGTCCTCACCCGGTCAGCCGTTACTCTTTGCCAACCCAGTTCCTCTCGCCAGAGTAACAAAAGCCAATCATCAACAGAATTCCCCTTTTTGAGGCCTTAGAAGATTTCCCTACTAAAGCCACTACTTGGTGAAGCATTGCCACTACTAAAAATGTCCTGCGATATTTTGAGCCACTTGAAATGCTATTTGAAGTATATTTAGTTTTGAGTATCCTTAGTGATGAAATGCTTCTCGTCCCCTTTGGCGTGCATGCATACAGCTTTAAGTTCCTAAGAAATAAATGGAACTCGGAACTTTTATATGGATTTATACCTACCAGGAAGCATGTTAAGAAATAGTTTAAGGCCCTGTTTGATGTCTAGACTGCTGGAAAGAAATCAGCTACATGAATTATTCCTAAGATCAAAATATTCTTTCATGAATATGATTCACTAACATTCACAGAACCGATATTGTGAGCTCTGCCTATGAATTTCTGAATTGTTTTTGATGTGCTTTGGGGCAAATAGATCACTAGTGAATTTATGCTTTGAATCAAAATTATCTTTTCTGTGGTGTTTAGTTGTAGCCAGATTTTTCTTTGGGCCACAAATAACAACACGGAGACTTATTATTAATTATGAAATCCCAGCCTTAACTTAGGCTTGTCCCACTAGCTCTTATAACTCAGGTTAACCCATTTATATTAATCTACATTTTGCCTCATGACTTTTTACCTTTCTTTTATTCTGTGTGTACGGCTCCCTCCATGTCTCCTTGGCTTCTCTCTCGAGTGCCGAGAATCATCCTGAGTCCTGCCTTTCTCTCCTCTCCTGTCTAGCTATTGGCTGTCCAGCCTTTTATTACAGCGATCACAGCAACACATCTTCACAGTGTACAAATATCCCACATCATTTAGTACTTTGTGTGGAGCCCTTTTCATTTCTTCCTTAGGTCTTATACCAAAACTGCTTTGGGAAGAACAGAGTCTCCATTCTAGAACGTGTGTGTGTGTGTGTGTGTGTGTGTGCGCACGCGCGCGCGCACGCACATGTACAACCTTTAGCATTTTTAATTTGAAATTAGTCTGATTGCATTCAGTACAATATCCGGTTACTTAGAAAATATTAAAGACTCTTTGGCTGACATTAGCCATATGGCACCAAAATGACTCTTTATGATTACCTTAGACATTCATGAAGTGGATGGATGAAATAGGAGGAAATGAGGTAAAGATTTAAAATCAAAAATGCCAAGATGAATCATATGAAATGCCAAATAGTAGAGCAAGCAACTGTTTGGAGGCTAGAACATTCCTGGGCAAGTTTCCCGTGCAGGTTCCTGCATTCGGTGCCCCTGCCTCCCAGTCACGAGTGACATGGCCAGTGGTGCTCGGTTAAATCTACCACATGTGCCTGGCATGATGGAGTCAAAGGAAGATCTTAGATGTGGTCGGAGGCCTCGCTTTGTTAATCTCACAGCGAAGGCAGCTCAACACATCTTTTTTTTGATTAAACACTAAAGGGTTAATATTTTGGTTTTGAAATTCTATGGAAACTGCTGTGGGTCCCACTGAGGAATCACTGAGTAACACCCCCCGCCCCCAAAATGAAACCAGGAATGTGGGAACTGTGATTTTTAACTATTTGTTCATCATTTTAATTGCAAGATATTTTGTTGTGTTGCAACAAAACGATGCATAGCAGCACCTACCGAATAGTGCCTCTAGCTCCTCCTGCTTCATCTCCCCACAAACGTGTCTTTTGGACACACACCTCTGCTGCTCATAGCTTCAGTACCTGTCGCAGTGCCCCTGTGGACCCAGCCATCCTTTATGCCTGCCCTGCCCTGGCTTCTGACGTACCGCCATCGATGAGAACAGAAGTGGTCCTGCCTTCGTCACTGTTGCTTTCTTCTTCCCACTCCCTGGAGAGGTGGCAGAGTATGCTGCCAGGAAAGAGGAAAGGTGACTTGGAGTGGCCCCTTGGAGCCTTGTGTTCAGAAGGATTCTAAAGCCACTGCCAGGCTCTTAGTAGGGGCTCATCTAGCAATGTCAGTCAGCTTTCTGTCACTCTAACAGTGACATTGAACTTATAAAGACAAAAAGATTACTTTGGTTTCAGGATCTTAAAAGTAATGTTTTAGATTTATAAATATGTATAGGTGTAGTACCTGTGCAGGCCAAGAGAAGCCCATGGATCCCCTGATGACTGTGTGTCACCATGTGAGTGCCAGGAACGGAACCCGGATCCCCTGAAAGATCAGCCAGTGCTTTTATCCACTGAGCCATTGCTCCAGTCTATGGCTCAGGTTTTGGAGCAACAGTTCTTAACCTATGGGTCATGAACCCTTTGGGGTCAAATGATACTCTCACAGGGGTTGCATCAGTTACCCTGCACATCAGATATTGACATTACGATTCATAACAGTAGCAAAATTACAGTTATGAAGTAATGAAATAATTTTATGATTGGTGGTCAGCACAACATGAGGAACTGTATTAAAGGGTTCCAGCATTAGGAAGGTTGAGAGCCACTGTTTTATAGGTTTCCCTTGCTGGTGGGCTGGCCTCCTTGTTTGGGGTCTGTGGCCGAACATCTCCGCTGGAGTGCATCGTGAAGGAAAACAACCACGAGCTCTCCAAAGGGTCACTTCATCTCACAAAGTTAGCTCCTCTCCATCCTCCACTCACCCGGGGAGGGGCCCCTCGTGGTAAAGCAGACTTCCACCTGGCTTTACCCTTTCCAAGCCCAGCGTGGCAATCGTCTCAGTGAGCGGCCGTCCTAGCCTGTTTCCAGTCTCTATCCCCAGATCTCCCGAGGGAGAAAGGGTGAGCATCTGGCCCAGAGATCAGGATACCAGGGCCGAGGATGCTGGGTCCAGGGTCTGTGGGCACAAACACAGAGGAGTCTAGGAGTTCCACTTTCCAGTCCCATCTCAGTCTTCTGGACTGTCTGTCCACTGTGTCTCCATGTCTTAGACACAGGGGACATTTTCTTTGACAGTTACCTGGGCTTGAATTCCAATGATGAATACAATAATGGAATTTTTGTTTCCATGTTCTCTGAAGCAGCTCTTCCCTGCAGGAGAATCTGTGGTTTTGCACACCCCCCCCCCAGGCAACAGTCAAGACAGTTCTGATTGCCACAGCGGTGAGGCTGGTAGCACTGACGACTGGAGGGCAGAGGTTGGGGAAACTAGGAAACATCCTTCAGCGAACCCCCCAACAATGAAGAATTATCAGCCCCCAGCATCAATAGCATGAAGCTGAGAAATCTGTCATAATGTAGGGTAAACCTGTGTGTGGCTAGTTCACAGAACCTGAGCAATAGTTTCTACGTTTATTTCAGTGCAACTAAGTCTTATTAAAGCTGCAGGAACTGGCTTTGTCCTCATGTCCCTGAGTCCATCTCTATAGCCCAGATGTTTCTGCTGCATGCAGCCAGTGACCTCTCCTTTCTTACATTGTTTTTCTTCATTTTCATTCTGGTGACATGTTTTCCCCAACGTGTTGCATGGTAATTAATAAGGAAGAAAATCAGAACTGCAGTTGATTCTACTCATTACAGAATAGGTGTGATTTTAGAGAAAGCTGAAGTTGTTTTTTATACCTTATTTGTATTTCTAATCAACACCTTCCGCGGTCTTCAGAAATATGATTGCACAGTTTTCTAGCGCTTTGTTCCTTGAGGATTTGATTGTGAAATTCTTGCGTATGTCCACTTCCCCAAGCTGGCGGTACATCTAAGGGAAATTTAAACAGCAAGCATATCTTTTATCAGTAGCCTCCCTCTTGTCTTCATTTAATATTCCATCTATATTTTATTATCCCTTTAAGTATTCATTCCATTCTTCCTTACTTTGTCATTCCATACAAGCTCCATGACTGGAACTCGTCAGTGTGCAGGTGGAGGAGCTGTGAAGTCCAATGTCATGGGTAAGATGCACTCAGGGAGGCTGGAGAGAAGGCTCAAAAGTTAAATCCACTGGCTGCTTTTGCGGGGAACCTGGGCTTGATTCCCAGCATCTGTGTCTCTAACTCTGTCTCCAGCAGGGAGCTGATACCCTCTTCTGGCCTCTGGGGGCGCCAAGTGGTGCACAAACCTATATATACGGGCAAAACACCCACACTCATAAGATAAATTTTTAAAGAACGCTGTGCTCAGGTTAATCTGACACATCCTTAATGATTTGCATATTCATCGCCGCACTGCATGCTAAGTAGGCATATGGTAGGCAGGGTCGAGAAATGCAGTTAATGCTCCTTCTGCACAGCCAAGCTCAACTGTCGTCGGCTCCCCCTGCTTGTTCAGGCAGTTTTCCAGCATCTCCCTGGGATCGCACTGCGTACCCTGCTTTGTTCCCTCTCTTTCCTGCCTTCCTTATTTCTTCTCATCCACACACACTTTAAAAAAAATAAATTTATTTATTTTACATCCTGCCTGCAGTTTTCCATCCTTCCCAGCCCCCAACCCACTCCCCCTCCATTTCTGTTTAGGAAAGGACAGGTCTCCCATGAGAACCAATGAAACATGGCATATCAAGTTGTAGTAAGACTAAGCACCCCCCAATATATTAAGACTGGGCAAGGTGACTCAGTATGGGGAAAGGGTCCCAAGAGTCAATAAAAGAGTCAGCCCCTGTTCCCATTGTTAGGAGTTCCACAAGAGGACCAAGCTACTCAACTGTAACATATATGCAGAGGGCCTCGGTCAGTCATACTCACACTAAAATACTTGTACTGTTTCACACACACTTATACTAAAACACCCATCAATTTCATCTCACAGGATTGTGGGTCTTAGGAACAATAGGGAAAAAAAATCAAGTAATACTAGTACCTCCCATTTTCATCATCATTTTGACAGTTCAGTGTTAACATTCTTGCTGTTGTTTTATGAAAAGGGGGACACAGACTAAAACCCTGGAATCCAGAAAGACACCCCCCGGAATCCAGAGGTACATCCCCCGGAATCCAGAGGTACATCCCCCGGAATCCAGAGGTACACTCCCTGGAATCCAGAGATACACCCCCTGGAATCCAGAGACACACCCCCTGGAATCCAGAGATACACCCCCTGGAATCCAGAGTTATACCCCCTGGAATCCATAGATACACCCCCTGGAATCTAGAGATACACCCCCTGGAATCCAGAGGTACACCCCCTGGAATCCAGAGATACACCCCTTGGAATCCAGAGATGCACCCCCTGGAATCTAGAGACACACCCCCTGGAATCCATAGATACACCCCCTGGAATCTAGAGACACTCCCCCTGGAATCCAGAGATACACCCCCTGGAATCCAGAGATGCACCTCTTGGAATCCAGAGATACACCCCCTGGAATCCAGAGGTATACCCTCTGGAATCCAGAGATGCACCCCCTGGAATCCAGAGATACCCTGGAATCCAGAGGTATACCCCCCTGGAATCCAAAGATGCACCCCTGTCAGTTTTTGTACATAGGTTTCCCACTCACATGTAACCAGAGCATCATTCTTTGTCTTTATTGTAAGGAATTAAAGAACCATGATCTAAGCTTGAGAATAAGAAGTTGGGACTGATAATGGCACAATGGGTAGGAATACTTCTTGAACAAGCGTAAGGACCTGATTTTGAGTCCCTAGTACTCATGTCAAAGCCTGGCAGGGACACATGTGTTTTTGACCCTGGCACTGGGGAACAGAAGCAAGAGGACCCCAGAAGTTCACTGGACAGGGAGTGTCGCCAAAACTACCAGCTCCAGGTTTGATGAAAAAAAAAAAAAAACCTGTCTCAATGGAATTCTCCTCTGGCCTCTGCAAGCTCACATACATGTAGGCTCTCCCTTTCTATGTATGTATGTGTATGTCTCTGTCTCTCTCTCTTACATACACATACCAAAAGAATATATATATGTATATATATATATATATATATACTCTTAATTTTGTACATATATATGTACATATGGGTTAGCTAGTCTTTGGTACACAAACAAAACAGAACTAACTCGCACTTGTTATGAACTTACACCTTATTGTTAAAAGCATGAGTAGCAGAGACTGGAGGAAAGGCTCAGAGCTGAGGAGACTACGCTGATCCTCTAGGGTCTTAGCTTAGTTCCACCACCCACATCAGGTGACACACCTGTAACTCCACCTTCAGGAGCATCCTGGGCTGCTGGTCTCCATGGACAACAGCACTCGACACACACAGAACCAAATACATACACATAACTAAAAATAACACAAATCTTTAAAAAGTGAAATCTGAGTGACCAAAACCAAATTTCCTTTAATTTTATTTTTTCTTTTTATTTAGCACAGTGCCCCTCTTCAGTGAGCACGGTGTAATAGTTTGTATAGAGTGTCTTTTAATCAAATCAGGGTGATTAGAGTTTCACTCTCTTGTCTCTGCTTGGAACCTTCAACCCCCTCACTTCTAGTTCAAGTCTCATTATTTCTGATATGATCTCTGTAGTACATGGACTGTCTCCTGCTTGTGTTTGCTTTTACTCCAAAGAGCCAGGTTTCCAGATGTTTCTCTATACACCTACCCGAAAGACGTAATTAAATTTCTTCCCAAGGATGTGGAACAATGAAAAACAGACTGCATTTGTATCCCACTTTCCTGGAAGCCTTGGCTGTGACCACTGTTTAGTGCGCCTTGAAGAGAATTCATATTGCGGCCCAATTTTCCAGAATCAGAGATTTATAGGTATTTCATAGTTTACCGAATTATAGGTAATTCTAGTAGCTATAATTGGGACTTATTTAGGTTTTCATAGACTTTAAGTGTTGAGTTCAAAGTAGACCTTTTTGAGCCATAATGAAGGAAAGCCATGGAAAAAGCTAGAGAAAAGGCTAATTAACCGCACATGTGTGTGCTCGGACACACTCTGCATTCTAGGCTAGGTGCTCATTGCTTTCACACAGAGTTGAGCCCTCTCCCATGTTTTCTGTGACTGTTGTGAATGGGCGACCCTTCAATTCTGAGTGAAAGTTTCTTGTTACAAACACAAACCTTAAGATGGGAGTGAACATATGTGAGAAACGCTGATCTGATCCAGTGAGAGCAGGATGGTTACCAACAACGCACCTGGTTATACCTTCCAGAATCTGATGTGTAACTTTCTATGGAATTTACTGAAGCAAACTCACAGCTATTCTGTTTTTGTTTTTGTGAGTGTCTGGCTTAGGTTTCCGGAGACCCCAACATTTCCTTGCCATCACTACCAATAAAATCCCCCCAGCTGATGACAGAAGTTGATTGATGTACCGCATTGACTGAGTGCCTATTTCTCATTCTATCATTGGTCTAATCAATAATCTTCGGCAAGAAAAGAATTATAGACAATGACTCATTTGACTGCTTGTCATAGCCAAAGCAGCGTGGCTCAAGCATCATTCTGCATATTGGTGGGTGCATCCTTCCAGTCTTCACCGAGGTCGTGCAATGCCACCATCAGCTGGTGCATCCTATCTGTAGCCTCTTTGCCTCACTTGCCAGGGTGAGTCACTGGGTCGAGGCACTGCTAGTTTCTCCTCACTTGATGAATGTCCCCTGGCCACTTCCCTGCTTGATCTTACGCCTTGATCTGCCTGCCACTAGCTGTTTTCTCTAACATTCAATTCTGTTCACGTTATTCTTATTCTTCAAAATAGTTTCATAGATCCCTTTGTCCACTTTAAATAGTTCCAAAGATCCTGTATCCTCTGGTCCTTACCTGCCTCCATCTTCACCCGATCAGCTTAAGTTCTGCACTGGGCTGCCTTCTACCCCTCCCTCTGTGCCTATCCTGCTCTATATTCTGGTATGCCTTCCCCTTTTCTTTCCGTGTATCAGTACACAGTCTGTATTAGCCAGCTTCCCATTGCTATGCCTGAGAAAAGTTGGCTTAGGGATGAAAGGTTTATTTTGGTTCATCTCTCAGTCCATAGTCACGTGGATTTGTCATTTCTGTTTTGTGGGGATGCAGAACATCATTGTGGGCATGTAATGGAGCAAAGTTGCTCATCTCAAAGTGACCAGAAAGGAGCGGGGAGAGGAGAGAGAGAGAGAGAGAGAGAGAGAGAGAGAGAGAGAGAGAGAGAGAGAGAACAGACATCAAGGAAAATACACCTAAACTCACCCTTCAAAGGCTCTTCTCTTTTTTCTTTTATTTGAATATTTCATCATACATTACATCCCAACCACAGTTTCCCCTCCCCTCACTCTTCCAGTCCTAACCCCAACTTCCCTCTCCTCCAGACCCACTCCTCCATTTACTTTCAAAAAAAAAAAAAGACCTCCCAGGGATATCAACCAACACTACATAACAAGATGCAATAAGACTAGACACAAACCCTCACATCGAGATTGGACAAGGCAACCCAGTAGGAAGAAAAGGATCCCAAGAGCAGGCAAAAGAATTGGAGACATCCCCATTTCCACTGTTAGGAGTCCCACAAGAACACCAAGCTGCACAACTATAACGTTATGCAGAGGACCTAGCTCAGACCCATACAGGGTCTGTAATTGTCACTTCAGTATCTGTGAATCCCTATGATCCCTGGTTAGTTGGTTCTGTGGGCTGTGTTCTTGTGGTATCCTTGACCCCCTCTACTCGTGCAATCATCCCCACACACCTCTACAGGGTTCTCTTGGCTCTGCCTAATGTTTGGCTGTGGGTTTTTGCATCTGCTCCCATCAGTTACTGGATGATGCCTCTCTGATGACAACTGGGCACCGATTGTCAAACTAGGCACAGATTTATGAGTATAGCAGAATATCATTAGTAATCATTTCATTGAATTATTTCCCAGCCAGGTTTGGTTCTGCCCTGGGTCTCTGGGCCTCTGGTGCTTGTCCATCCAGGCAGTATCAGGCATGGGCTCCCTCTTCTGCATTGGCCTCAGTGGCCACTCCCACAAGTTCCGCACCACCGTTAGCCCAGTACGTTTACAATCTATCCCAGGACAGATTGTAAACTGAAGGTCTTGTGGTTGGATGGGTGTCCCAGTCCTGCTGCTGGAAGCCTTAAAGCTATACCCCTTAGTACGTAGCTTTATGAATGCCCTCCTCCTCATTTCCACTACCTCACAACAAGCCGTCAAAACCTGCATCCATCAGACCTGCTCGTGATGGCCATGCCCTCAATGCATCTGTCAGTAGCTTAGCCTGTTTGTAACATCAGTACCTTCATTATTCAGCCACTTCCCAGAGGCCCCACTTCTGGAAACTTTCCTACGGCCTTCACCATGCAGCTTTTGGGTGGCATTTCATATCTACATCAAAACAGTATTTGAGTTTGATCTGTTCCCTGCTCCATTGGCCTCCCTGACTCACCCATACCCAGATGAGTTAGGTGTCTCTTGCCTCAGTACCAAAGGGACCTCCATACACCTCTTGTCTTCTAGACCAGCACACCAACCACAGTGTTGAAACTATCCAAGTATGCATTCATCCTTCCTGCATGTCTAAAGGTTTGCCTAAAATGAGGACCATATCTCTCCATCTTGGTGCTGAGAACATGGGAGATAGGACAGGGAAATTGTCTGTCAAACCTTGGCAGATTTCTTAAGAACATCCATCTCTCTTTTTTTACTTTCAATGAAAGCTGATCATCTGCAGTTGGCTTTGTTCTACGTGCTAATTGTCACAGCACATTGTAAAGGTTTTGCCTGCTCTGTTATGGCTGTGTACAGTCTAGTGGAAATCTCTGAAATCTGGCTGTTCTGGACACATACATCTTACCCATTTTCTACTTTGTTTTTAAATAAGTATTTTAAATATACTGTCCCTTGGTAAATGTGGGTGTGTTTGTGTATTTGACATATCATCTGAAGTCGGGGTTAATCATTCATCTTAAAGTTTTCTAAGAAAGTTTGTGGGAGGCACAGAGCACATTTTGCTGATGGTAATTTTAAGTTCATATGAACTAGAAAAAAGCATTCATGTGAACTTTATTGTGGTACTTGTGGACATTTTAAAACTTTGCACTTGTGAGAGCAGATATAATTCTTTTATGCTTTTAATTAAAATTGATTTATTTTACTTTCACTAAGTAATGATAATCAGAAAAGTGAGTCTATCTTCAAGTTTATTTGCTAGGGGAGATCCCTGGTGGGGTTTGTTTGTGGTTTGGAAATTCTGTATATGTAATAAATTATAAAGAAAATCATTGGAACATGCGTAAGTTTTCACTTAAATTGATCCTTTGATCCTGTCTAAAATCTTGACATAAAATAACTCATGTTTGTCCATAGACCACAAATGCAAGGGGAGTGGCTAATCATCTCATCATAATTGACTCAGACAAAGAAACTAAGAAGAAGAATTTTGTGCATGTTGCATGGAAGGTTCATTATACTTTGAGAGGTAGATAAAACTTAGAAACTATGCTTCCTGGAGCTGGACAGATGGCTCAGAGGTTAAGAGCACTGGCTGCTCTTGCAGAGGACCCAGCACCCACATGGTTGCTCATCTCCAGCTATAACTCCAGGCCTAAGAGGTCTGATGCCCTCTTCTGACTTCTGTGGGCATAGACATACATATAGGCAAAACCCCCACACACATAAAATAAAATGAAACCTATTTTTAATAAAAAGGAAAGCAATTCCTTAAGTGGAATTGAGCTAGCACTAGGTGTTATCCAGGAGAACTCTACAAACGCTCCCAACCACGCTTGGCCTCTCCTTGTTTGTTTTTATAAATGAGTGGTAGGAATGATTCTGAATGATCAAAACACACTTAAAAATATCAATCTGAAGAATTTTCAGCTGAGGTTTTATTTCTTTCCTGTAAGAAAAATAGGCATTCAAGACCACTTAGGCATGATTGCCCGTGCAATTGCGCTCCAATTTGGAGTCACTCTTTCTGCCAATCTTCACTACACCCAAGTGTGTAAAAATGAAGATCATTGTCTGTGTTTGGAGACAAACCTTAGTGAAATCCGAGCCCTTGCTCATCTTCTTGCCCCTGTCTACTCTTGGAGTTCACACGGCCATGGCAGGCTGGGAAGGAAGAGAAGGAGGGAGAGAGAGAAGGAGGGAGGAAAAAGGAAGGAAAGAATTGGGACATGTATGCACAGAGGCTCACGGCTTTGCTTGGCCTTCCTTCTGACTGCTCCCCACCCCGCCCTCCGGAACACTCTGAGTACTTTTCTGTCCACGTGCCTTTTCTGCTTATAAATCCTTCCTAGATGCAGCTCAATGGGGGAATGTTTCATAATATCAGATGCTTGGAACATTCCAGTGTTTCTCCCATACCCAGGCTAGAACAACTCCCTCGTTTCTACAGCTAACGCCCCTTCCCGGGCCAGGGTGCCATTTCCAGTCTGGAGCTCTGGTGGCAGACTATACTAAGTTCTAGCCTATCTCAGCCTCCACGAGGCTCTGCTGTCCTGGGTCAGTCATCGCTTTGAGTTCCTTGTCTCTCAAATGCATTGGTGTCCACTCATGAAATAAAGTTCTGCATTTAAAAGAATTGGCATAGGGCCTGGCACATAGCCTTGTTCTAGGAATGTTAGATATTGATGATTGTGCTGAAATCGCTGCGTGTCTGACATTCCTTTTTAAAGTTAGAGATAGAGTTTTGTTCTGTTTTATAAGTATATGGTGTCTGGAGAATAGAAGCAACTCAGGAGATGTTTGCCAAATGGATGGAATAGGATTGGAGGGGAGTTTGTGAGCAAACTGCAGGAAAACGTCAGGTCATTCTGGGAGGTCTGTGTGTACCCCCAACTACCTCCTCCTTCACCTATGGAGCCCCTATGCCTCCTTTGTAGTCCAGAAGCTACTGCTGTGCTGTAGATGTCCGATTTTATTTTGTCTCATTTCTTCATTCACGCTCACAGAGCAAACAGTCCTGGGCTCCTCCTTCCACATCCAGGCATAGGTTCCTGTGTGAGGGGCGCATCTGCCATTACACTGCTGGAAACGGACTCTGGGAGTCTGCATGTTACCACACAGGGAGATCTGTTTTTGTCCATGTTTTAGCATATTTCATCTGCCTCTTTCTTTCCTTGGAAACTCCAGACCTTATCATTCTTTTTTTTTCCAGCCCAGAAAATGTCCTTGAATTAGCCAAAGCTTTTTACCTTCTGCTTGCACCTGGAGACAAACAGGTGGAGTTACTGAGGCTATTTAGCCGGAGGCATGGAAGGTGCAATAAGACAGCACTGAAGCAGGCACTACTCATGGTTGCTGGCATTAGGTACCCACTGACCATGGAGAAGGCACAAGTGGTTGGAAATCTTGTGGCTGTGAACTCCTTGAGGGCAGTAGATCCTGGATCCCTTGTGGGGTCCTGAAGAATACTCTAGAACATTTGTTTAATTGTGTGATCACTGCCTATTGAATTTGAACTACTGACTCACATTGTTCAAAGTCTAAAACACAGAAACAACTCAGAACATGGGAGTTAAATGGGTCGAAAACCTTGACAGTGTTTCCCGCATTGTGCGTATGAAGGATGGTTCCGCTAAATTAAATTAATTGAAAAAGACTTTTGTTCAGCAGTGATTCAGATCAGATCTGCAGCGAGAAAATGGTGGTTTACCTTGACTGTGACTCATTCTCTGGGGACTGGGACTCAGTGGCTCATGTTAGCGGCTCTCACAGCTTTTAGAACTAATGCAGTCATGCCCATAGCTTGTCTTGCTATAATGGAAGATCTCAAAGAATAAAAATGTAGAAAACCCTACCAGTGAATAGTTGGTGCAAGCGGTTAGGAGAGAGGAGAAGCTGTTCTTGGAAACAGTAGAGATATAATGTGGATTGTCACATAGTCTTCGGGAGTGTGAGGGCAGACGGAGCAGAAGACATGAGTCTCTCATCATGACACGCAGCTGATGACAGCCACCATAAATTCCTGGACTCCTTCAAGGCTTTGTGTTGAATCCCACAATGTAGCTGGTGCAGAGCATAGAGTAAAATTGCAGAATCCCAAGGACCAGAGACCAGCAAACATATAAAAGGGAAATTGAGAACTATTCCTCCATCAGTTTTGCCTTTTCCCAGCCAAGAGAGGGAAAGAATTTGAAAAGGGGAGGGGCAGCAGAGAACGGACAAGATGGAGATTGTCTCCAGGATAAGTCCTTGGCAAACCTGTTTCCCAGTAGAGTCCTTTCCTACCTGAAACAGAAGATGCTTGGGGCAGCACAGACACAGAGCGGCAGGAAGCAGAGACATCACAGCATAGTTTCTAGTGACTTTCCTGAGACAGGGTTCATGCTCTATACATTTCACTCAAAGTGACAAACTTGGGGGTGGTTAGCACAGAGGATCACTTCACTGCAACCAGTTTTCATCCCAGAAAATAAATCCCATACTTGCTAGTAGAGCCACGAGTCATTTTGATTCAACCAAACAAAAAAAAAAAAAAGAAGAAAGAAAAAAAAAACAGAAAAAAGAAATCTTATATTTGAAAGTGCAAATTTATACTAGTCATTTTTAATAAAAATGTTATGGTTAGAGATAAAAAAAAAACCTCTGACTTAGAGATAACTCAAAAAATTAAGTCTTCAATATAGTAGATAATCCAGCCTGTCTCTGTGTTCACATTTGTGTTCTTTCTTTAAACTTTGTGAAGGTTAGAGTCTGTGTTGCTTCCTTACGGTAACTCTGCTGCACAAACCGCTGGAGGAATGCCCATTCCTGCCCGTTTCTAAAACCATTTGTAATGTCACTCATGTTCTGAGCATAGGCCTTCTTTGTGACCTTTGTTCAAATACCCTACTGAATGGCCACCTTAGTGATTAGTTCCCAGAACCTACAGAAGGAAAGACTAGCCCCAAAATTAAATCTGTATAGGAAAACACTACAGAAAGCTAAACTTGAGGGGCAGGGAACAAGTGTAAGAAACATGTCCTATAAAAGGCTGGATTTTCTAACATATGAAAATTAGCTCCTGGGAAAAGGAAAGGACAGATACCAGAAAGTGGATGTGGGACATTAGCAGACAGTTTACAGGGAAGGAAGAGCTGTGAAAGACATGGGGCCAAGTTTTAAATTCAAATTGTAGGAAATAAATGGGAGCTAACACAGCAGTGGAGCCCCATTTCTCCCTGAAAGACAAAAGAAAATGTTTGAAATCACGGTGACCCCCATCTTTGTACAAAGCTGAGCTTAGCGGTACCCTACCCATCAATCTATAAACACACAGAAGGCACGTCTCTCTCATCGTCTACTCAGCAATCCTGTCTGCAGAATTGTCTGCACAAGTGTACCGAAGTATACTGTGGAGTTTACTGTTTTCTTTATAATAAAAAAAAAGAGAAAACAACGGAAAACCACTAACTGAAGTTTGCCTAAACAGATTATGAAATAAATAGTTAAGAAAATACTTTGTGCCTAATAAGCATTTCATCAATTTAAATGAATTAATATGCTAAGTGACCCAAATTGTATTGTTGAGCGGGGGAAATGGACATTTTGCACGCTGCCATCCATGACAAGCTACCTAAGAGCTGCTGCTGTCATCGTTTACCCGTGCCTGTTGAGCTAAGAGCTGGAGGAAGTGAGGAGGAGGCAGACTTCACTTTTTTCTTCTAAGGTATTTTAGTTGAGACTTTAAAAATCATTCATTTAAAAAAAATTTACGACTAGTTTCACATTTTAAAAAAAAGCAACCATTGCATATTATAGAGTATTGGAAATGAATGAAATCTAAACCAAAAGTCAAATTCCTTGATGAAGTAGGAATGCTTAGAGCCTGTTCATAGTGTCCTTTGGCTGTGCTGCGGCAGGGGCGCCCTGTCTGCTCTGTTCTATAACTTCCATTTGCATTAGCAACTATTGCATGGCACTAAGTATCATTTCGCGATACGTTTACCATGAATATGCTGCTATAATGGTGTAGTTGCCCCAGTCTACTGGCTCCTTTTCATTTTATTCCCACCGTGACGTGAAAGAAAGTTTGGGAAAGAGCAAACATCAAAGTATTAAGAGAGGCTGATAAAACGTTATTAAGAAACTATAGCTAAGAGCTGGGCCCAAGGAAAGACGCATGGCATCTTAGGGGACACAGCACAGCCGGGCTCCTAATCTTTGTCTTGGTTATTGATAGTTTTATCGCCTCAACTTTTTGCATATCTGAATTTATTTAACCACATGGATCATATTTACAGAGGTAACAAACTCACTGGGGAACTGTTTTCCCCGGTCCTCTCCCCGAGAGTGGGAGACTCCCTAACATGTTTTTATTCCCTGTCTATGAACCTAAGGCGAGTCCTGTAGAGCCCACTGGAATCCTGCTGTTGCTAAGGTATCACCAATATCCCACATCTCTCTTGGCCTAAACCATGTTTCAGGGGTCTTCCCATTTCATCAGGTACATGGTGCGCCAGGGATGAAAAAAGCCAAGGTTTCTTATTTCTTAAAAAGCAAAACAAAAATATTTCAATATACTTCAGCTAATGTTTCTGGAAGGAAGAAGTCACCATTTCCATGTACAGCTGTGAACATGGCTTGACACTCTCTGTTTTGGAAATAAAAGACCAAATCTGCTTATAAGGATCACAGATTGACCTTATGATTTGCAAAATTGTAATTAACCCAGTAAATATTTGAAGATGTTCAGTCTGTTCCCAAAACAAGCTATCCACTGAAGTCATTTTGTGAATCATTTTGCCAGAGACAACTGCCTTGCAGATTGCAGTAATGACTCATTTATTTGGTGGCTGAAGGCCAAACGTAAATTGAATATCATTTGATTTCAAGCAGTCTGGCCACAAGTCAACTCTAATGTCTCCTTTTAACCAGACTCTTTCATTGAAAGACCACAATCCCTCCCAAATCCTATGTACAGCCATTTAGATGGCTGCCATCACATGGTTACAGTATTTATTAGCCTTGAAAAGCTATAACTTAGGACCTGCCTAAGTACTGCACAGGGAATTCATTTCAAGCCACTTTTGACCCTTGTTGTAAAGGTGATCTCCAAGTGGATTTAAAGGAGATAAATCACGTTTTCAACCTAAAGCCTGCTTTCTCCTAATAAAAAAAAAAAAAAAAAAAAAAAAAAGAGGCTTTAGATGTTCCTAACCTTTTCTTCTTTTCTTCACTTCTGGATTGAAGATTAATCACATGTACCCAGAGACGTAATTTCATGTCTGCCATTTGGAATAGGAGGGAAAAGAGATCAATGGCTTATGAAAAGGCTTCTTTAAAATTAAACTGTGCCATCAAACACCGTTTTAGGCAGTCGATGATGGAGGATAGGCCTCCTTAGGTGGAAAGTTAAGTCGTGAAGGCCAAACATGAGGAAAAGAACACAGTACACGGTGGGCAACGTGAGTACAGGAAAATGCTTAGTGTTCTGAGTAAAACACACAGAATTATTCCCAGCAATTAGCTGGCTCCTTCCCCCTTTCATATACAAGTGTGAAAGAATATAAGAAAAGGAAACTATTTAGCGCTTCCTTTCACTTCAGAACTTTGCCATGTATGCATTTAAATTCCACAAATATGCCAACATAGTTTCTTCTACACATCTATGTTTTCATAGGCATAGCTTTGAACTTTCAAAAATAGCCTGGTGATGGGAGACTGGGAAATTTGAGGCTAGCCTAGGCTTGAGAGTGAGATCCTGCTAAAAAAAAAAAAAATCAAACAAGAAACAAAACACATCCCAGTCCCACAACATAAATGAGAGCTTAGGTCTTCTTCTGTTATCATTTTCACAAAACGGAAAACTAACAATTATGATATTTAAAACATTCTTTTTACATTTATTCTTCTCTCTCTCTCTCTCTCTCTCTCTCTCTCTCTCTCTCTCTCTCTCTCTCTCTCTCTCTCCCTCTCCATTCCACCACATAGGTCTCTGGGATCAAACTGAGGTCATCATGCCTAGTAGAATCAACCTTTACCTATTGGACCATCTGGCTAGCCCAGAAACTGCCCTTAAAGTGGTACAGTGAGCCTCTCTCTCCTCCTCCGACAGATCTCTGTGTTCCTCTTTTTTTTTAGTGCCCCTCCCCATACAGTCAGTGCCTCCCGGAAAGGACTTAGACTCAGGGGCAGGGATGAGTGACACTTCCATCAGCCATTGGGTCTGTAGTCCACCAGAACACCAGCCGGAAATCCAACAAACCAGACAGTTGCATGTCAAAGATGAGGCAGACACGTTGCCTGACTGCAAACTGGTTTACAGGGTTTACTGAGTACTCAGGATCCCCTCTGAGGGGCTTCAATGAGCAAGTCCAGCCTAATAATGAGACGCTCACTACAAATGCCTTTCTACTTGTTTCAGCCATTTTCAACAGCGTGCTTTACCCGGCCACCCGCTCCAACGGATTTCCCGTGTGGCCCTCGAACCCCTGAAACATCCCCATGAGGACCACTAGTCAGTATGTCGCTCTAGTAATTGCTAACTGTAGATACTCTCTCCATCTCTCTCTCTCTCTCTCTCTCTCTCTCTCTCTCTCTCTCTCTCTCTCTCTCTCTCTCTCTGTGTGTGTGTGTGTGTGTGTGTGTGTGCGCGCGCGCACATGCGCGCGTACGTGCATGCACACACACACATCTATATGCCATCTCCCCATATACCTATTTCTGTTTTAAGTTGATGGGTTTGGATTTTTTTTTTTTTTGGTCCAGTTTAATGTGTAGGTGAACTAACTCAGCTTGCCACTCCCTCTGGGACAGAAGCGTCTGCATAGCTATCTACAGACACTACAAATGCTACCCTGCTGTGTGTGGGCGCTGTCTGCTTCCTGTACTGAGTGGCAGAAAAAAGGAAGAATCCTATTTCATCCCTGCTCCCTGACTTCTTCCATGCTGCTTTCTTTAGAGAGTAGCCAAGCTACTCACAGAACACTGATTTATGTGCATCCCTGATTTCTATGGTGGATCTCCCTGGACCTACTCTCAGAACGCTTTCAGAAATAAGGCTTTGTTTGTGCATAAGCAGTGAGGTTCTTTGCTAATAATCTTTGCTGGGTTTTTTGGGGGAGGGGGAGTATGTACTTCTTCAGTTCTCCAAGAGGTTATTAATTCTACAGCTTGTTCCTGCTTAGAACAATACCTAAACCATTGCAGGACCTTAGTTCAGTTCCCAGCATCCACACTGGATGGATTACAACCACTTGTAAGTCCAGTACTTGGAGGCTCTCAGACCCTCTTCTGGCTTCCATGGGCACCCACACATATGGCATACATTCACACAGACACATAAACATAAATAAAAGTACTAAAAACATAACTCTTTAAAAACAAATAAGGTTTTAAGTACGCTATGCCCAATTTGTTCTTTTTTGCATTTTATTTTTTTTGTTTCTGCCAAGCATATGAGCTTGCATTGCTTGTTTCCTTCCAGAAACATGCAGTTATGTATGTTTACTGGCCTGTTAGCTAAATGAAATTTTGCTAAGAAGTAGGTCTGCATCAATTTTCATATCACACGATCCTTTTTGATCTATGTAAGGTCTCGTCCTCTCTTGCTGCGAGCTGATACTCTCTTCTTCACAGTAACCCAAATGGTTATTCCTGGCTTTGTAGTTAGGGTTTTGATCTTGGCTTTTCCACTGAAATTGTGATACCACTGTAGGCTCAAAGATGATTTTAGCTGAGGAATTTTCTTCCCAGCCTTGTTTTTACCTTGAAGCATGAAAGCAATGACCACAAAATTCCATATTCCCCACTGGAAGTCCTTTCTCAGAGGAAGGTCAGACTGACTTTTCTTCAAATATAGAATTCTTCATGGTGGACACCTTCACTCCTAATCTTGAGTGTGGTGTCCACTTTCCAGGACATTTAGATTAGGGTAAGCATCTTTCTAGAAGCTTCCTTTAGATACAAACTCCTCCTAGCACCAAGAACCTGGTCCTTCTGTCTGCTTACACTGACTTGTAAAATCTGAATAAGACCTTGTATGACGCCCTACCTGACTGACCTGTGAAATTGTCCTTAAATGTGAACCTCTTAAAAAAAAAAAAAAAGCCTTTCCCTCAAATCTCCATGATTATCTGAACTTCCCATAGAATTACATAAAAAAATAAATTTACAGAGCTACAATTTAAGAACAATGCCTGGGGAAGGGACTTGGATAATTTACCGTTCAGTGATTACCCGGAAGTGAATCTGTCATCAAAAGACTGAAAATGATCCTGTGAAATATTTCTAAATCAGACATTTGGCTCTGCCTGTCATGTGGTCTTTTCTAGAACTGTGAATGTTTCTTATTGCCATCAATGGCCCAGCTTCTCAAATGATTCCTAGAGTACCAGACTCATGCTCAATTTGGTTAACCACTGGGAGTCTCTGGACAGTAAGCTGGAGAATCCTGGTTTGTGACAAGCACCCTCAAACTACTCTCACTGATATTTGGGGTCTACCATTCTAAGGTCCTCTCTCCATAGCTTTAATGTGAATGTGAAGGGCCAGGAATGCTGAGTTTTTCAGAACATATTCTGACTGGGATAGGACCTAAGATGCATCAGGATCCCGGGAAGATTCTGGATCTGTGAGTCCATGGACCACAACAGCAGCAGGGAATCAGACAGCTTTCCAGCCCCAAACGCCTTGAGCTCCAGTGGACAGCAAGGGAATACGCGTGCAAATAGAAGAATAGACCCTACCATTACCCACACTATGACACATCACAAGCACATTGAGGGAACATAGGATAATTGAGCAGTAGTACCTACCCTTTGGGAATGCACTCTATTTGAATACTACATGTATGCTGTGTGTGGCATGAAAATCCAATGACATCTCTGTGCCTCCCAGGGAGCTCTTCCAGACCTCCTGATCTCTGACCCACCTGAGTCAGTGTTCAAGGCTACTATACACAAAATGTATCTTTTGTCTGCCTGAGTAGGGCAAAGCAAGCCATAAGAGGAGAGAGCTGTCAAATTTTCTTTCAATTCACTCTTTTCATGGGTTTTTGTTGGTGGTGTTGATGTTGATAATTTCCTTTGTTTTTTTTTTCTCAAGAGGTAATTCTTCATTTTCTAACTCTCAGCTCTTAAATAGTATATCTATATGCTTCTTCGCATGTCTTTCAGATCCTGCCCATCTTGGAGCTAGTGAGAGCCAGGTGGTCATGTGCTGCCAATAAGTAGGGCAAGTTGTTATAGTTGTTATTCAGAAGTCTACACTCAAGCCGGGTCTTGGGAGAAAATACTGATGTTTCTTTTTTTGCCAGTTAATATTTTTCTTGATTTTTAATGAGCTCTACATTTTTCTCTGCTCTCCTCCCTGCCTCTCCCCTCCCCTTCAACCCTCTCCCAAGATCCCCATGCTCCCAATTTACTCAGGAGATCTTGTCTTTTTCTACTTCCCATGTAGATTAGATCCATGTATGTCTCTTAGAGTCCTCATTGTTGTCTGGGTTCCCTGGGATTGTGATTTGTAGGCTGGTTTTCTTTGATTTATATTTAAAAACCACTTATGAGTGAGTACATATTTGATCATTGTTTTTCTGGGTCTGGGTTACCTCACTCAAAATGATGTTTGCTAGTTCCATCCATTCGCCTGCAAATTTCAAGATGTCATTACTTTTTTTCTGCTGTGTAGTACTCCATTGTGTAAATGTGCCACATTTTCCTTATCCATTCTTTGGTGGAAGGGCATTTAGGTTGTTTCCAGGTTCTGGCTATGACAGACAATGCTTCTATGAACATAGTTGAGCACATGTCCTTGTGGCAATGTTGAGCATCCTTTGGATATATACCCAAAAGTGGTATTGCTGGGTCTTGAGAAAGGTTGTTTCCTAATTTTCTGAGAAATCACCACACTGATATCCAAAGGGACTGTACCAGCTTGCATTCCCACCAGCAATGCAGAAGTGTTCCCTTTTCCCCACAACCTCTCCAGCATAAGTTGTGATCAGTGTTTTTGATCTTGGCCATTCTTTCAGGTGTAATATGGAATCTCAGAGTTGTTTTGGTTTGCATTTCTCTGATGACTAAGGTTGTTGAGCATTTCCTTAAGTGTCTTTCAGCCATTTTAGATTCCTCTGTTGAGAGTTCTCTGTTTAGGTCTGTGCTCCATTTTTTTTATTGGATTAAGAGACTGATGTTTCTACACGCATGCATTGGGACAGGGTCTGAAGTAGGGCAGATGTTAGATTTTTTAGGACTGAGTTGTTACTTTATTTCCTCTTTACTTTGATTCTTTTATCTAAAGTTGTATTACATGACTGTGTCTCATACTGAGCCTTGGGGTTTTGCTCAGCACTTCTCTTACCTTGTACTAGAGAAAAATAAGCCTTTATGTTCCATGGCTACACAACACTGGGACCATTTGTGGTTTTAATTGTACTATTTTGACCCTCATCCCCAGTGATTCCAAAGAACAAGATTCAGAGAGAGGCAAAACTGTGTGTTTTAAAGAATTAAATTCTGCTTTATCTCCTGCCAAGAGGGCTATGGATAGTGATAGGTGCTTAGTCCTTCTTTCATGTGGGCACAGAAGGCCACTGTGCTACATGTGCCCCTCATCAGCACATGCCGTCAGGGTGAGAGTAAGCATGTAAGCTAAGGTTGTTATGTCCCAGCATACCGCTGTGTCCTCACAGTCCGTGCTCGCCTTGTGTGGATCCCATCCTCTACATCACATCCCATGTCCGTGTTTTACATTTATCCATTGCTTCCACCCACAGCCAGGCCTCCATCTTTCCTACTCAGATGCGCAACTTGGAGTCTCACAGCAACCAGAATGTGGAGTAGATCCTATTTAAGCCTCTTCTGTGACTGTGCCTTCTGCTTAGATGAAAATGGCCCCGACCTGACCTTCCCAATCATAGCTTCACTGGCTCCCACCTTCTTCCTCCCCTCCCATCCACTCATGGCTGGCTTCTTTCTGCATCCTAAGTTTCAATGTCCTCTCTGCCCCACCACTTTCTCTGACCACCAGTGGAGTAGACCACCTCTTACTATCCTTTCAATTCTCATCAAAGCCCCTAAAAACCAACATGTATTGTTGCCTCTGTCTCTTTCAGCCCATTTTTGCTATTTAGTTCCAAGCAAGCAAGCATCTTGCTGACTAATCAGAAATCACATCCCAACACTTAAAATAGCAGGAAATATTTGTAGAATAAATTTAAGTTTAACAGGGGCTGGGAAGGGGTGGTTCTCAGTTGAGCAGGACTGTTCTTGGCATGGACACCTAGAGACAGGAGGATTCTTCACATGCTTCAGAAACTAAAATTACACACCCAAAGGAAATGGGGTTTGGGAGCTGAGGTGGGCAGGTCCCCTTGAGGTTATTTGAAGGTCATTCCACAAGAGAAAGAGGTGCCATCGAAAGCTCTAAGCAGCAGAGCATCAACATTTTCCTGTCAGAAAGCCTTTAAAGTGACTTCATGTGTATCATGGTAGATAAAATAATAACCACTGAAAGATATCAATTTGTAAATGTTCACTGCACCTGAAAGTGAATTAAAGCGCTTGAGAGGGAGAGGATGGTAGGCACACCTGCACGTGGCACATAAGCATGACCCAAGGACGTCTGAGCATCAGTCCCCAGGCCCAGGTCCCCAGCGCTCCAGTCACAGTTGAGGGGCAGCCATGTGTGTGGTAGAAATAGAAGAGGGCCAAGCAAGTGAGAAAAGGGAAAGCTCTTTATCCTGAGCTCACTATAGCAGAGAGTGAACCTCCGCCATCTGTGTTCCGGCACAAACTCGGAGGCAGGCAGAGGCACAGGAAGCTCATAGTGGGAGGAAGGAAAGGCTCAGGTATGCCCTGATAGAGGGTGTCTGTGGGGGGAAGCGGCAGGTAGGCTGCCTAGAAGGGGTGTGTCCTCTGGGTGTGACTAGGGGGCGCATTTGATGAGTCCCAAGTTGGAGACGGTAACAATTAGGAAAAGCTGTCAGTTACTACGCGAACCCTGGCCACTGAAGTCTGGTCAATTTGGAGGTTGTTTGGCTCTCTGGACTGTGATTAGAGACAGTTGTCTGCCTTTTTATCATTCTGACTTCAAGTGTGCTGCCTTTCTGGCTGGTCAGCATGGGAAGGGTTGGATTCCTGGGCTGGTAGCTACAAGGTTTCAGATGATCCAGCTATTGCCTCCATGTATATTCAATCTCAACGTGGTCAGGCTTCTCAAAATACTAAGAAGGCCTCACACTTGGGCCAAATGATGTGGAAACCACGCCGCTTTGGGAGGAGAGGCATCTGTGGGCTTTCTAGACCTCTCACTGAAGATTCTCAGGATGTTTTATAAAAAATAAACTCACAGTCATCCAACGGGGGCTCGTCAACTTCAGTCACAGCAACTGCGGTGCCTCTGAAAGGTGACAACAGCTGACTGAAGGGCCCGCAGTCAGTGAAGAGATGGCAGATGCGTTTTTTTTTTCCGTTTTGCCTTTTTCATGACAGGATTTTACTGTGTAGCCCTGGCTGTCCTAGAACTCACTCTGTAAACAGGCTGGCCTCAAAATCATAGATCTGCCTGCCTCTGCCTCCCAACTTCTGGGATTAAAGGCATGCGCCACCACCATCCAGCAAGGCGTTCTTTGTGAATAGCAGAGGACAATCTCAGATTTTTTTTTAAGGTTTTCTTTTGGGATCATTTTCACTGTTGGTGGATAATGGGATACCATGATGAATGCAGTGTTAACAGGTACCTGACCATTGCACAGTCAGAAAGATGAGATCCTGGCTTCATTGCAGCCAACAGGTGCCCTATATTGTCAGGTTGAATGACTAAACTAACAAACTCCCACATCCCTGTGGGTAGGGAGAAAATTCTCCTGCATGGACTCAGCTCAGGTTCTCTGCATGGGGCTCCTTCCTAAAAGGATGGTTGCAGATAACACATGTAGTCCGGCAGGAAGATGTCTTGCTTCGAGTCTGGGCTGTGCTCCGATTCCTTCTGCAAAACTCAGGTTTGCCCTCTGCATGGCAGAACTTAAGTTTCTCTCCCCTATTTCTCTGTGACCTCCCTCACCTCCAAATTCTCAGTGAGAAACCACTAGAGTAACCACGCCTGTCCAGTAGTACCAGAGCGCTGGAAGAATTTGCCTTAGAGCCAATTCATGCTAAGGCTGCAGAAAGAATAAAAAGAAAAAAACGCATTGTTGGGGGATCCAGGCAGGTGATGGGTAATGATTTCATTATTTTCATCAAGGAAGAGCTAACTTAGGGCTGCCCCAGGAAGACTACCTAATGAAGACAGATGGTAATGGTTCCCAACCAGAGGGAACAGGCCCCATCCCAGGCTGATGGGCAGGGTGTGAAGGTAATTATTGTCATTACAACCAGGAAGAGGGTCTCCAGTGGGTAGAGGCCATGGGTGGGGCTGTCAGCTGTCAGCTCGCCACTGAAATTGCCATGTGGGGGAAGAAAGGACAAGCCTCTGTTCAGGAGATGAAGTTCTAGCGGGAGGAGGCTCAGCTTTGCCTGATGATTTGCGGCCCTTCCTCCTTTCTCTCTTTTCCCCTAGGGCTAACGTTGGGACACAGGGAGCCGAGCCAGCCACAGGCACTGTACACTTGAAGAGTTAGAAATAAGGGTAGGAACCTGAGGCCAGCTCTGGACTGTTAGACAAGAACAATTATCTTCTGTCAGTTGACTGGGAGGGAATCAGGGGAGTATTTGGAAAAGAGATTCACTGTTGCTACCAAGACAGAAGATCTGAGGAGTGAGTCTCCGCGTTTATAGAGAAAATGCCCATGCCATCGAACTTTTCCTGGATGTTATGTAATGTGTCAGCTCTCACCAGGAGTCACGAGGTGTGCCAGCACGTGGGCCCCAACTGGAGCACTTAGCTGGTGCTCGGGAAACCGCAGCAGCATCAGAGGTGGTGCCTCAGCCAGCCACACGTGTCTGTATCTCTAGAAGACACTTTTAAAATCTCGGTTGCTGGATCTTTTTTACTCTCCTGTGAAACCACCAAATTCATGCCTTTGCCTCCAGTTCAGTTTGCTCTTGATATATTTTTTAAATGTTTAGTGTTAGGATGTCTCCGTCTTGGTGCATTTGCCTTAGACAAGCGACATATGAAGCTCAGGGCAGCAGCATTTGCTCAGATCCACAGGCAGTGGTGATGGAGTCTCCCTGCGGTGTCCGTGTGGATTCAGAAGCAGAGACACAGGCAGGGGCCTCACCCTGGAGCCTTTGGCTGGGAAGATGCACAGAGCCCCTGCCTGCAAGGAGTAGTCCTTTGCCTTCAAAGCTGCTGTAGAGTGTGGGAATCATTATATTACCATAAGGAGTAAGCTCTAGTTACAATTGTTCCCAGCCATGCTCTGTTTGGCTCACCCACATAGGCAAGCTGAAGATTAATTGAGGGTGGCCAGACTTCAAAATCCACCAGGCAGAATTTGGCGAAACCTTTAGGCCTCAGAAGATTTCGGAGGAGCTGGACAGCCATCTCCAGCTGTCTGAGAAGAGAATGTTCCTGAAACCAAGGGTCAACTGAGTAACCACTGATGACCTTGGTTTTCTTAGAGGCTTCCTCCAACTCAGAGAACACCAACATCTCAGGGCAACTTTTTAGAGAGGTAGCAGCTCTCTCTCTCTCTCTCTCTCTCTCTCTCTCTCTCTCTTTCTTTCTCTCTCTCTCTCTCTCTGTGTGTGTGTGTGTGCGTGTGTGTGTATGTGTGTGAAGAATTATGCCATTTTTGAAACAAAAACTGCTAGAACCAAATGTACTTCCTGACTCTTTTGCATATATAGCAACAGGGACAAATATTATTCCAGTTGGAGGCTCTGTTCCTTTGCCAAATTAAGAGGGAGCTTGCTTTTGTCGTCAGGGTGGGGCACACAACAGCCACTGCTTGTAATGGGTTCCGTGAAATCGAATCATCTCCACAGCTCAGAGAGACTGAATGTAGAGGAAATGGATGGAGAGGCCTCTGCCTGGGAATGCTTTTATTCCGGCTGGTGTTAAAAAGAGACGAGGGTAATAAACTCTTTCTATATTTAAATAGTGTTCGCTACCCAGCGTACAGCCTCCCACCAGGGTTGTCTGGACAACCAGGGGTGTTCCCCTGTGCTTTGGTCAAGATTCTGCAGCAGGTGCATGCAATCTCCTGCACTGATGCTCTGTGTACTCTCAGGTGAGCCGTTGGCAGTGTGGTGCAATTCTGGAACCATTTCTATCCCCCAGCACCTTCGTTGGCACTTCCGCCTACCTGCCAACTGTTCCCGAGTGCAGAGAGGATCTGCCTAGGTGGAGATTCTCGTGCCGTTAGGAACAGTGCCAGAGACTATGCTCCACCCCTCCCCGTACCTCGCCGTCTGTGCTGTCTCTCAGTCTGCCCAATTCTTGAGTGGCCTGACTGAAATGAGAGACCCTTAAACTACCGTCTGCTCAAATCCTCAGAACATCTACAAACTGAGTGTCTGTGCAGAGCTTGTAGACCCCATGGAGGATGGTGAATTTCACCCCAAAGAGTTAGGTAGAAACATTTCCAAAGCAGGGGAGTCCTCATGCCTCACCTATGGATGTAGTCCCCACAATCCACACAGTCGATGTGTTTTCTGCATATATTAGTTAACTTTCTGTTTCTGTTAATTCTGAGACAACAGCTTAGAAAATGTTGTTTGGCCTTACAGCTCTGGCGGTCTCAAGGGAAAACTGGGCAAGGCCCTTGCTCTGGGTCCCTGAAAAGAGTGACATAGGAGGATGAGGCCGAACAAACTTCTTAAGTCTCAGGGCAGCAAGCAGAAAGAGGACAGAAGTATTGTCCCACAATACCCTTTAATGGTATGTCCCCAGTGACCTAAAGCCCCTCTCCAGCCCTACCTCCCGATGGTGCCACCATCTCCCAGTAATATCACACTGGGAACCAAGCCTTCTGCACACCAGCCTTTGGGAGCAGCATTCATCACTGTACAATCAGCCTTCTACATGTGTGGGCTCCCCCAAGAAAACCATGGAGGGGCAATTTTCTTAAAGTTTCATCTATGACGGGGTGGAGCATAAAGGCAGAACACTTGCCCGGCATGCTTGCAGCCCTTGGTTTAATCTGCAGTAGCAGAGAATAAAAATTCATCTGTACTGCATTAGTCTTCCATCCCCAGGATGAATGCTTCAGAGGAACCATTGAAAAGAGTAATCATTCATTTTGCCTCATTGTCGTCAGTCATTGATTACTTGACATCATCTCTCTGAGGCCTGAGGTGAAGCAGAGCCCCCACCCCCACCCCGTGAGACAAAGATGAGGCAGAAGAAGACTGACGGTTCATTTCATGGCATCCAGGAAGGAAAGTGAGCGAAGAATCCAAAACAAGATCTGCCCAGCAAAGCCATTTCCGCAGGAGCCTTGTTCTTCTGCAGAACCTCTCTCCTGATCCATCCAGTATGAGCCCATGAATGGCTGAACTCATTGATGAAGTGAATGCCCTCATGGTCCACCACCGATAGGAGACAAGCATTCAGGATATCAGTCATTGGAAACACTGTGACTTCAAGCCGTAACATGGGCTGTATTGGTTACTTTCTCTATGGCCGAGGCAACTTATCCTAGAAAGAGATTTTGAGGCTTATGATTCCAGAGAGAAAGAGAGTTCATCGTGGCAGGGGGGTATGGTAGCAAGCGGCAGGCATGGAGGACGGAGTGGGAGGCTGAGAGCTCACATCTCCAAGCACATCAGGAAGCAGAGAGAGCAGAGTGGAAGCAAAGCAAGGTTACACTCGCTCAAAGCCCACCCTCCACCCCCAGTAATGTGCTTCCTCTAGAAGGGCCACGTCTCCTAAACCTCAACCGGCACCACCAACGGGGAACCAACTCTTCAAACATCTGGGCCTATGGGGACATTCTCATTCCAATGGCCACATGGACAGGCTTGTTTCTCCATCCTTATTTAAACAATGCCATAAAACCACAGTTTGCATTGCCATTGTAGTCTGTTAACCTAGAGCTGATTTCAACTGTACACAAAGAAGGCTGTGAATAGGTTATGTTAAATATGACACCATTTCATACAGCAGACCAGTATCCATGGGCTTTGGTATATATGGTGTGGAGCTGAAACAAACCCCACACATACCAAAGGACAAGTGCTCACTTGGTAGGCTGTGATCTTTGATAGCCAGCAAGTCTGGCCATTTCTTATGTGGTCTACAATCATCTTTCCATGTGTTTAAGGAGTATCTGAATTGTCCAGCATCTCCACAAAGGACATACAGCCTCTTACAGACCTGCTCAGGAAAGTCCAAGCATGTAATCCAATCGTAATAAAAGATGGGATTGCTGAAAGGTAGATGACCCCATATTTGCGGTACCAATTTCTTCCTAGCTGGAGACAGTGGCAATGTCCTTTATGTGAACAGAAAGGCATTGTCTTTGTTGACTGTTTAGGTCAGCTTGTTCCTCATGTTTAAAATGGTGGTTTTAAACTGACAAGGACTCTGACATTCTCTCTGAGGGCATTTATCATTTGTTTTTCCTCGTGACATTTTTTACCATTATAAAATGTAATCCCAATGAAAAAAGTAGCTGAAAACTGAAACTTTTAGCTGAAAAGAGGACTCTCTCTGTCATACCCCCTCTCTCCCCCACATCTTAACCCCACAGCATTTTTTAACTGAGTTTATTCTGACCCTGGAGAAAGAGCAGCCACAACAGAAAGCCACTCAAGCAATTTGTGTTTTTTCTCTTTCTGTTATCCATCCCAAGCCTTCAGAATTAGAGTAATCCCCAGCAGGACTCAGAGAGCCTCAGTCCTACCCTGGTGGCAAGGGGTATGAGATTTGAGATTCCCAGACTCCTCAGTCCTCACGTTAATACTTCCATATAGCTGTACATCTCAAAGTCAATTCGTTATTTCTTTTTTATGCTGCAATGGACAGTTTGGTAGAAAGTTGGGTTTAGTATCTTGTGGTTGTTTTTTGTTTCCAAGACAGGGTTTCTCTGTAGCTTGGGAGCCTGTCCTGGAACTAGCTCTTGTAAACCAGGCTGGCCTCGAACTCACAGAGATCCGCCTGCCTCTGCCTCCCGAGGGCTGGGATTAGAGGCGTGCGCCACCACTGCCTGGCCTCATCTTGAGTTTCTAACTAGTCTCTTGCCACCCTTCCCACGAACCATTCACTCACTCATCTTCTCCTGTCCTTGGTCACTGATACAGATTTTGTCACAAATGGAGAAGCAGATTAAGTCCCAATATCAATCACATGGAAATGGAGATAATAAAGCAACCGGCCTAGGGGCTTGTGCTCTGATGTGCATCACTTAGCTCTCAGAGGGTTGGCTTTTCTCATTTGTAGTGTGTAGGAGGTTTAGATGATTACTGGGAGTTCACAAAAGTTCTCACAGGACAAATATCAACCAGGTCTTATTTGCTGAGCACTTATTCCGTGTTCTCTCCTAATCCACATGCTAGTTAGTACTCAACAGATAAGGGAACGAAGCAGAGTAATACATGAATATTTCTCATCGATTAATATTATGTCATGGACTATTTAAAACATACTGAAATTCCTCTATTTGCTCTGATCTGACTTAGCTGTCTGGGTCAACAATCTGATGTATTGCTGGTACCTGGAAGAATCCCAACTTAGTGTGACAGGGTCAATTCTGTTGTGCTGGGGGCTGGAGTTACAGCCAACAGCTCTGGCCCCTGTGGCAAACATCATGAGGGCTAATCCTAGAACCAACATTTGAATTCGTAGCTAAAGCTCAAAGGTGGCTAGTATTAACAGTCCTTGCCATCAGGTAACTCTGTGGTCTGCCTGCTCACTCCCGCTAACTAACTGAGCTTTCAAAATAATTATTTTAAATTTATGTGACCTACAGACACCCATGACCTTTAAACAAAGAGCCCCAGTCATCCTGCCCTCATTACAGCCTTGGCTTTGAGTTAAAATCAGAAGGATCTATAGTTATTTAACAGCAATTTGTTGGAATAACTAAGAGTTTTCAAACGCTGTGGCTTATGAAACAAAATTAGCAAAAATAAAACAACAAAAAAAGCATCACTACCATTTGGAGCCGCAAGCTCCAATCTCGTGTTGTTCAGCACCCTGCCTGCAGCCTCAGTGCCTGGCACATAGTGGGCACTTGATAAAAATGTACCTGGAGGCATGCCCGTAGACCAGCCACACTGTGCTGATTCAGTTCAGTTGTTAATGTGCTGCCAGAAGACAGGGCAGATGCCCAAAATCTAGGACGAACTCCAGAATATATTGTCAGTGGTGAGGACAGAGTCCTCAGCTAATTTGAGGTGTTCTTCTCTGGCTCCAAAGCGGAGCTTTGTGAATTAAAGCCTCCTAGGACACACACTAAGCCATTGCATTCCCGCATCGTGTGAATGAGCCCACTGTTTCTGGTTATGTCTTCAGCATTGCACTTGTTTCTTGGTCGTTCCTTTGACTTTGTGTTGATAAGCCCATAGGAGAAGTTTGTTTTGCATTTAATCTTCTTTCAGGAAACAATTTCTACTGTGAGCTGAGCTCCCTGTGCGGGCCAGAGCAGTGCCCGCAAAGTAACCACTGGGAGGAGTTGGACTGACCCTGAATAGGTCATGACCTCGATTCCTTTCTCTCTCTTTTTTCACTACGAAGAAAATTCAGAAAAGACCACACATACTCATACCTCAAGGCAGGGTTCTTCCTCCTTCTGCTCTTCCTCCTTGCTTCTTCCTCCCTCTTCTTTTCCCTTCTCTTCATCCTTCTTCCCTTCCATTAAATCTTTCCTCTTCACTTTGCCTCCGTTTGGTATGTGAGGATCTTCTCTGTGTCCTGGCTATTGTTTTTAGTCTCATGGCATTGATACTTCTTATGCAGACCTGTTTCTCCTTTACCAGGCAATGGCAGCCACCTTGCTCAAAGTAGATAAGGTAAAGAAACATATTTTGAACTTACAAAATGACGAATTTCATGCATAGGGAAGTATAATTTCAACATGAAGCTGGGCATCAGTGTTTGTGAATCCAGATCACAATTCCAATGACCTGAAATTGTGAATTCTTAACTTAAAAGGAATAATGAAAAAATGAACTGGTTAGAGATGCATATATGTATGTGTGGATAGACATGTGCTCCTAAAGATTAAACCCAGGATCTTGAGAATACTAGGCATCCCCCAGACCCATTCTTCAATTTTTAACTACTACTCTTGAAAACATTCAAAAGGTTAACACATTTCAACAGCTGCCAGCAAAGAGAAACATTGCTAACGTCATTTTATTCATAATAGGCTAAAGAATAAAATTTTAATATAGAACATATATTCTTGCAAGCTAATAAGAGGGTCTCTCAATCTCAGGAAAGCAGAGGCCATTGATAAGGCATTGCAAAAGAAGGAGCACAAATGATGGGTATGTGTGTAAAACAAAATCTATAATGCCACCGGCAATAAAACCACTTCAGGTTTTCAGCAGGGATAGCATAACTTCGTTCAGAAGTTTTCCAAAAGGTGATGCACAACCACAAGAAGAGGTCAGGAAAAGGACCATGGGCTAATAAAAGCATGATTTGTGTGAGAGAGCTGAGGACCAGCGCTTTTAAGAACTTAAGGGAACCGGGGAGATGGCTCAGCAGTTCAGAGTTGAGTTCCAAGCACCCACATGACAGATCACAACCACTGGTAACTCGAGATCCAAGAGATCCAATTACCTCTTCTGGCCTCCATGGGTACTGCAGGCCACATACCTGCAAGCAGGTATATACACAAACACATAAAAGTAATCTTTTAAGAGGACATTTAAGAGAAGTCACGTATCTTCCAATCCATCAAATCCACTCACTCAGCAAATATTTCTTGAGCCCTTACAATGTGTTCTTCTAGTTACTAAAAGTTGAATTTCAAGTTTCAAGGACTAAATATTTATGAAATAAATGATTGGGTCACTAAATACTCATTTCCTAGGGTGCTACTAAGTTATTACAGTAACAAAATGCTGAAATCAGTTTAATTTAAAGTTTAAATGCTTAAGTGAGCTAGAATATTCCATATAGTAAGATGCTTGACAGCTACCAAATGCCAGGCTCAAAATGCCCATGAATTAGCTTGCTTTCTATAACTGTGATAAAGGCCATGACCAAATGCAACTTGGAGAAGAAAAGGTTTATTCGGCCCATTCATTCCTACTAGCATCCATCATTGAGGGAGGTCAAGGCAGGACAGGAGCATGGAGGTAGGAACTGAACTGAGACCATAGAGGAGTGCTGTTTACTGTTTTTTTCCTGGTGGCTTGCTCAGCTTGCTTTTTTTTATACCACTTAAGACCAGAGGTGGCACTGCCCACAGTGAGCTGAACCTTCCCACATCAATCATCCATCAAGAAGATGTGCCCGCCATAGACTTGCCTTCAGGACAGTCTGACAGAGACATTTTGTCAACTGAAGTTTCCTCTTCCCAGATGATTCTAGATTGTGTCAAGTTGGCAAAAAATTAACCAGCACCTCCAAGAATTACTGAAGTGAGAAAAGGGTTGGCTATAGGCCAATATGTAGATTAACTCCATTGTTAATTAAAGAATATAAATGAGTAGAAAAGTATTCCAGCACTTTCAAAACTAAGGCATCATTTAATCATAAGTTATCAGGTATTCTTAATATACTTTATATTTTTCGATCTAATTGATTATCATTCCAAAAATACAGGTTTTAATTATCAAGGATTCATTCTTTAGAGCAAGATATTGTATATTTGCATGTCATAATTAATCCAGACAGTTCACTGAGAGAAAAATGTTAAATTCTTCATTATTTACAGTACGTAGCACTGAATTTAATGAGCATGAAAACTAAAAACTTAAAAATAGAAGAGATTGTTTTTTATTTCCACAGGAGGACAAATTATAGACACAAAGCAAGCTCTGCAGCAGGTTCCCTCGGTGATGTTCTGAAGGTCATCATTCCCTGTAAGCAGGATGATGACACCCGGTTTCCAGAGTTACCCACATAGAGTTCTCACACATTGTAGATGCACAATTACCCCAGTAAGGACCTCAGGACCAACACTGGGGCCTGGCAAGTGGGTGGAATCTTCCATCACACTTCTTGCTCTGTAAAAGAGACCCTTTCTTTCTAATGTTTCTCTTGGAAGAAAGAACTCATGGTAAATTTACAAGATCACTGATAACTGAAAAGGTCCATGGAGAGAGCCCCAATAAAAGCACCCCTTTATCAGACTATTCAAAGTTATTCATAGTACTATTGTAACTAGAGTAAGTTTGAAGGCTTGGAGTGTCCCCCAAACCTCATGTGTCTTCTTATTCTTTCCCCCAGAATGTCGCGTGGTGAAATCCACTTCTTACACCAAAATAGCATCATCGTCCCGCAGAGGCACAACCAAGAGTCCAGGACCTTCCAGGCGAAGCAAGTCCCCAGCCTCCACCAGCTCAGGTAAAGGCACTGAGGGCCTCTCAAGCCGCCGCCTGGCCTCTGACGCAGCTGGGGGGATGTGGAACGAGAGTGTGAGGTTCTCAAGCAGGCGTCAGTTCTGCTTTATAATTTTAGAACATGTTCGAGCGGATGAGCAGATTTGCCCAAGTCTAGCATGTTGGCTGTAAGAAAAATATATCAAACTTAGAAAAACACAGTTATAGAGACTCAGGAGATACAAATTTGCTCCAAATAGAAGCAGTTCACCAGCTGCTACAGATTCTACCTGGCTCCTCTCTCCGGGTCTAGAAATTTCCACGGGGGCATTGGTTCTACTTGGAGCTGGCTTATGAAGGATTTCCAGTTTGTCTTTGCTAAACGTAGTTCTTGTGCTTGTGACATTGGCCTGGGTTTCCTTCTATGGCTCTGGGGCTAAAAGCAATGAGCTTGGGACTGGGGAATGCCTGCCACTGCAGTGACCCTGGCTGGTTCAGTCTCAGAATGGGCTCCGATGTTGGTGTTAGAAGTAGCTGTGTGCTGGGATAAAGAACATCTTGGCCCCATCATCATCTCCTTTGATCTCTTTAATTTTGCTTTATGTATGTTCTTTGCCATTATAACTTATTTTATTATTTATAGTTTTATATGCATATATGAATTTCATTCATTTTTACTTTCCACTTCCTCTGGTCTTAAGATAGCCACCAGTCAGTTAGAAGGTGTTGACTTTTGGTCTCAAGTATAAAGTCATTGTGATTGAAGTGATATAAGCTGTGAAATTGAAATTATCAATGAAGTTCAACAACATGGCTGTCACCTGGTTTCATGACAGAGCTCTTCAAAATAACTCGCAGGACCTTTGCACCTATGGGAGGCCTTTTCTGGCTCTAGGCTGAGCCAAAGAGAGCTAGTTGCAAAAAATACCAGACTTGGCTGCCTAAAAGGTGACGTTAATGGGCTGGTTCTCAGAGGCTTGCAGTCCTGTAAGACTCTTTTCTCTCCCGCCATTCTGCAGTCAGTTCTCAGAGACCATCTTTTCTCTCCATACTTACTTTAATGCTGAAAGCAGTCACTGTCCTTTTCCCACAGTGTGGCCTTTATCATAACCAGTCAGGACTAGGGACTGGCACTTGTGACAAGCTCTCAGTTTATTCTTGCTGAGTGTAGGCCTAGGCAGAGAGCTCCTTGCTCGCCCATAGTTCATGTAGGTAGGATAGACCCTAAAATAAGACTTTTCTAAAGCATAAGAGTCATGAGCGTTGCTTGGGAAGAGGTAAAGTTTGGCAGGATGATTTCTATTGCCTCGGGCGCTAAGGATATGAACCTGTGCTTTAGGAGTCTTTCGGCGTGTTTCAATCAAAGAGTCCATGGTCACATCTCAAGCCAACAGTGGAGGCCGTGGTTCTCAGACTCATTACCACCACTGAGAATATGTCTGCCATATAGAGCCTTGAGCATCATTTCAGACCCACTGACTCAGAAGCTCTGGAATGAGGCCAAGTAACTGGTGTTTCCAGAACCCTCCAGGTTATTCTGATGTCTACAGAAGTTTAAGTACCACTGGATGCTGGTAGGCGAAAGGAATTAAACAGAGAACTCATTCGACTCTGAGTAACCGAGGAGGAAAGGCATGGCTTGTTGCTCTTTCTCTCTTGACGTCGCAGGGATGGATTCCTGTCTTCATCTTCCTTGTCGACAAGCTACCATTACCATTCTTAGTCCTCACCACCACTGAAGACTCCTGGATGACTCAAAGTGTGGGCAGCCTTTTAGCCATCGGTTAGCCTAGTTAGAGACATGGGAATGGCAACATGATTCCGCACCTGCTGCATTTCAAACTCCCCTGGGAAAGTTTAGCTTGTCCACTGTTTGGTGGCAAACCTAAGGGCCTAACTTCAAATCCCTATGACCTACATAAAAAATCCAGGCATGCCCACATATGTCTGTGACCCCAGCACTGGGGGACAAATATGAGCAGATCCCCAAAGCCAGGTGGCCAGCCAGCCTCATTGAAACAACCTAGTTTCAGATTCAGTGAGAGGAGGGTACCAAACATCCTTCTGGCCTCAGCATGTAGGTATGCGTGCTGGCACATGTATGTGCTCAAACACATGTGCGTCACACACACACACACAGAGAAAGACTATAATATGAGCTGATTTGATTTAAATAAGGATCAATAGAGTTGAGTTTACATTCACATTGTTTTATAATATGGAAATTGTGAGAAAAACAGAGTTACCTAACTCGAAACTGCACTGTGATGTAGACCTCACCTTGGATCTTTTCCAAGAACATTGGTGTTAGGGTAGGGGATTTGTTTTTGAGCTTTTATTCCATGGAAGAAACATGGACAACTTCTTTTTGTTTAGTTCATACTCTGCTTTGAATCTCTATCTTCATAGATTATCATGGCAAACATAATTGAGGGTGTCTTACAACCCTCAGGTCAAGCATGAGTGAATGTACCACCTCCACTTCAGAAGCGTGCAGTCTAAAGGATTGCTGCTCCCTGTGTCTGCAGAGTCTCCGTTGTTCCGTTCAACCAACCATGGGTCAAAAATACTCAGGAAAGAAAGTGCATCTGTACAGAATAGGCAGCTTATTTTGGGGCTGTCATTACCTAAGTAATGTGATATAACCACTGTTTATGCCTTGTTGGATATTGTAAGTAATGTAGAGATGATCCACATACACAGCTATGCATAGCTCGTATGCAGATGCCATGCCAGTGCATCTGAGACTTGAGAACCTATAGATTGGGGTATTCGTAGGTAGAACCAACCAAGCCTCCCCCGGGATCCTGAGGGACAACTGACTTGCCTCTGTTGTACAGAAAGAGTCCTGGTAACAAGTGTTCGGTAATGAGCAGACACTCTGTGAAGGTCAGTCTGCACACTAGAGCGGGAGCACAGTCGAAAGGAAAGAGCCTTCGCCATGGAAGTCGCCTGTGACCGAAGCACTATTCTGTATGCCCCAGGCATAAAACTTACTTAGAAGTGCCTCCAGAAATCCTGGTCTTTTTATTTATGCTATTTAAATTTTACATTTTTTATGAATATATAAGATATTTTATGCAACATATGGAGAGAAGACCAGATTCAAAGCCGGAGAAGTGTCGAGAATTTTAATCAACTCACTAGACTAATTTGGCAAGTTCTTTTGATTTCTATCAGATGCCTTCAAAGGCAAACTGCTAGCTATTAATCTTAGCTCTATCCTTTCTCTCAGTGCGGAGACTCTGCTGTCTGCTTTGTATGAAGGAGCACATCTGCTTTGAAGCTCCAGCAGAATTATTACAGATAAAATTCACCAAGAACCTAATGGTTCATTCCTGTGTTTCCAAGTTTTCATGTATTTAAAGTCTGTTCCCATACTGCTCTCTTCCCACCCATTCAGCACTCACCCCCAGTGAGGTCCCTAAAGATAGTCTTCATAGCTCTGAACCATTACCATGACTTAATGTTTACTTGGGGATAGCGTACCAACTGCCTTGTATAGTCCCTCACTGTTAATGCCAGGTTAATTAGACACTTCCTGAGTGTCTGCCATGTTCCAGCATGCCTTAGGCCCCAAGGAGACAACAACAATTAAATTACAGTTCTTGTTGAAAAACTCATTTGTATTCTAGTGTTGGGGGGGTTACTGTTATAACATACTAAGTATCATGTGGTGAGGGCCCAGAGGATAGAGAGGGTAAGCATCGTTAACTCAGTCAGAGTATGTTTCCAGGAGTCTAGAATTTATAAATTGGCACTGGAAGAATCTTGCTAGGATCCGAAGGGCCAAGAGGAGATTTTTCTCCAGATTAAATGATGGCACAAAGCCACGAAAGTCTAAGGAACAGTTGTCAGCCCAATAAGGAACTGAGCAAGGTAGCATATGTCTGACATCCCAGCACTCAAGAGGTTGGAGGAGTGTGAGTTTGTAGCTATCCTGGTCTATCCCATGAAACTCTCTGGAAAATGAAAGCACACAATGGAATTCTGGGAAGGTCTGCAAAACATGGCATAGCTGAGTTGAATGTCAGACTGCACAGGGCCATGAGGAGTGTTGCCTGTTGTAGATCTTAAGAGATGAAAAAGGACTTTAGAAGGGCTGTCAAGGACCACAGCTGAGTTCAGCAACAAAGCACCATCTTCGGACAACTCTGTGCAAGGGTAGGAAGGCTCTGGAGGCTTCTGTGGCCACCCTGGGAAGAAATTAGCAGAAGAGACCTAAAACCTTGTTAGAAATGGAAGAAAACTTCAAAGGGGCTGTGAACCAGTGAATTTAGCCAGATGTGAGGATGAGAGCAACTTGTATTCCGTTTGTCCAGGGGGCAGGGGCAGAGTTCCATTTTAGACAGGAGAAACATGTGATGCTCTGGAGATGTCGGGAAGCAGGAGTGATGGTTTGAGTAAGGAGATTTGCGCTGACAATGTAGCAATTATTTAAGCAATAGAAATGTAAGAGTCTTCTGCCCGGGCCATCCACAGATTTGCAAAGATGAAAATGGAACCCTGGGGAGCATCTGCCATTCTGAGAGTAGATGAGAGGAATCTAGAAAACTGTGAGAGGGAAGTAATAGCCCAAAGTGCAGGAAGCTGGAGGTGGAGGGAAAGACAGAGGTGAACCATTCCGGAAGCCACATAGCAAGAAGTTCATAGGGACTCCACAGCGAGGATGCAACTGTTCAAGCAGGCAAGAGCACATGGCCTTGGGAGCTTGCCTGGGAATGTTCTCTGTGATTTCATGATTAGCTTGCCCCGTCTGGTTCCCAGGCTGAGGTGGAAGGATATGCTGCCTCAGTTGGTGGACGGAGGCGCAAAAGGGCTTCTTGCCCTCAGCCATGCTGACACCTGATGCTTATGGGACCTAAGCCGCTCTCTAAACCACAGCCTTAGATCAACTGTTAGAAACTCAAAACTTGCATCTCCTAACATATTGGGTCTGTGGTACCTTCTGGTGAATGCTGACTGCATGAATGAACTGAGAAACACTGGGAACTGTGGAGGTATCCTGGTGTGGTCGCTTAAATATGTGCTTTGAAATGAACTGGTAGGCTGTGTCTCTTTTCCTTTCACCACTGGCTGCTCCTGGTGATCCCCCTTCCCCATAGTTGGTCTCTCTGCAGTCCTCAAAGCTCTATCTCACCTATGAAGTTAGAATTGGGAAATTCTAATTCTCGGTCTAACCAAAATTCTAATTCTAAATTTCAATTTCAACCTAAATCCTAATTCTAACCTAAATTCTAATTCTAAATTCCAATCACAACCTAAATCCTAATTCTAACCTAAATTCTAATTCTAATTCTAAATTTCAATCCCAACCTAAATTCTAATTCTAAACCTATTGCAGCGCTATCTTTGCTTTTCCTGAGTCTGTGTGCTTTCTCATTCTTCTTCCCTACTTCACCCTGATGATGTGGCAAGCCTTGGATGCAAGGCTCAGAAAGAGGTTCTGGGCAGTTATTGGCTCCTCTGTGCCATGAAGTCAGGGGCAGTCTAAGGCAGCTAGAACCTCACTTGAACAGCCACCCTGAGGACCTCCAGATAGACATCCGTTTGCCTCCACTTCCTTCACTGATGCTGGCCTTTTCAGTTCTAGAGCTGAAGGATTTTCAGTTCGGGAGATGGCAGGGGAATGGCAAGCGGATTTCATTCCACTTGTGCCCATGTAGAAATTAAAAAATAAAGAGAAGGAAAGGACAAACCAGAACTTTTCATCATAGCGAGCAGCTTGAAACATATATATGCAGTCTGAAGGGAAAAGGGAACAATAACTGTTGAAGCTATCATTTGGACATTTTTTTTTTTTTACTTAGAAAAATTCTATTATAAAGCTGCATGGTAGCTCATGCTATAATCTTAGCCCTCAACAGGCTGAAAACATGAAGCTCACATTCCAGTCCAGCCTGAGCTACTTAGCAAGGCCCAGCTAAAGTAACAGTAATAATTTAACTTTTTCCACTGTAAATCATGAAATTGTAAATAATATATTCTCATTGCTAAACATTTTTCTAGCTTTTTATAATATATATTTTTGTACTCTGGTGAGATGCCGATAAAAGTTTCTAATTGACTTCTTGTTTAAAGGTAAGACAAAATTATAAATACAAATACTTCGTTAAAAAATGGTTTTTTGAGAAAAGTCCTAAGGGTTAAATGGAGCTACAGGCACTTTGCCTTTCACACCATAAACATCTTCAAATGTTCATACAGCCGTAAGAGACCATGAAAGCTTGGTTATTCTAGCAAACAAGGGTGGGGGCTTCCAGCTGAGGCAGTAGTAAGTATGGAGAGGGTTTGATGTGCATTTTCTTTGAACGTCTCTTACATTGTAGAGCATCCACAGTGGTTTATATATTCTCTGTCTCTCCTCCCTCTCTGTCCGCCTTTTATAGCAGCATTTAGGTATGTGTTTCCAGAAAAAGGAAAGACAGATCAAAGGTTGTGTGCACTCTGATTCTGGTGCAGAGAACTGACTGGGGCAGAATGGGAAGCATCTAACCACTGATGTTACTTGACAAGACCTTTGTGTTTTAAAGTCGTGTGAGTCTGTTCAGCCGTCTGTGTCCTGCTTCTCCTGGAGACCCATAGACAGCCGTAGTTGTCTCCTGGATGTGCTTCTCAGCCATTTGCATCACTTAGAAGAGTCCCTATCTCTGTAGAAGTGCTGGGTTTTCTCCTCCTCAATTCTCATTTAAATTCATAGTCTAGTGGTTCTAGTTGAATGCCTTTGTGCCCTTTTGCCTCTGCTGGTTCTTCTAATATACCCAGGGTTCCCTTGATTTTACTGTGAATCCCAGGCTGATTCAAATACTATCCTCCTGCATCCATTTCATGACAGCTAAGTGCGTAGGCTTCTACCATCACACCTGACTTTCCAAAAATTTTTATTTGCTGGCTTATTTTTACTCTTTGCCAGCTTTATATGCATGTATGATGAACGTTTAATCACTGTCACTCCATTGCTCTCTGTCATCCCCCTCCCTCTCTGCTAAAACCCTTCTTCTCCCCAGCCAATTCCCATCCTGCTTTCATATGTATGTGTGGCCCATTATGTTAATTAGCACTGCTCATGGAGTGGGAGTGGGAGTCTGTTTATTGGAACATGGAAAACTTATCCATGTGACTGAAGAAAGCGACACCCTTTCCCCTAGTAACCAGTAGTCTCTCAGTGTTGTAAGGAGAGCCGCTTGTTTGTTTCCGACTGCTCAGCCCCAAAATAATCACACAGAAACTATATTATTTAAAATGCTGCTTGGTCAATGGCTCTAGCGTATTTCTGGCTAACCTATATCCTATACTAACCCATCTCCATTAATCTGTACATTGCCACGTGGCTGTGGCTTACCAGGTAAAGTTTCATCCAGCGTCTGTCTCTGTCAGGAGCTACATGGCTTCTCTAAACTCCACCTTCCTTCTCCCAGCATTCAGTTTAGTTTTCCTCACCTAGCTCTCTTCTACCCTATCAGGCCAAGCCAGTTTCTTTATTAACCAATGGTATTCACAGCATACAAAGAAGAACCCTACATCACCTCAGGAGGGCTGGGACCTCACAAGACCTTCCATCTCCCATGATGAAATGGTGATGGGCATAATCTTGTGTCGATAACAGCAGCTACAATGAGTTCACGGGTACCACATTCATGTCATGTCCAAAAGGGCTCCTTTTTGGCACTCCCCCCTGTTCTCCATCTCTTTCATTCTTTCTGTCTCCTCCTCTAGGATGTTCCTGAGGCTTAGTATTTTAACCAGTTATGAGTCTCTGTATTAACTGTTACCAACCATCATAAGAAGTTTCTCTGAGGAAGGTTGAAAGCATTGCCAATCTATGGATATAAACATGACTACTTAGAATAAAGTTCAATCATATGTTTAGCAAAATGATAGATAGTATTGGGTTCCTTCGATAGGATACAGTTTCTCTGGCCATCAGCTCTTGACCAGGTTCATGGTACTAGGCAGGAGTTCCTTCCTGTGGTACAGCCTCTAATCCCATTAAAAAGTAGTTGGTTATCTACTATAATATCCATGCCACTATTACACACCTTGCCAGACCTGATCTTACCATAGCTCCAAGGAGTCAAGGCTTAGTGATGACTTTTCTCCCCCAGCAGCCTGCAGAGCACCTTCTGGCACCATGAAAGGCCGTGTCCCAGTTACTTTTCTATTGCTGTGATGAGACACTACTGCCAGCGTAACTTAGAGAAGAAAGCATTTAATCGGGGGCTTGCTTACAGTTTCAAGGGGTTAATATATGATCATTATGACAGAAAGCATGGTGGCAGGGAGGTAAGCATGGCATTGGATCAGGAGTTGAAAGCAAACATATTATTAGCAAGATGGAGGCAGAGGAGGGGAGATTGGACCTGGGGTAGTCTTCTGAAACCTCAAAGAGCTCCCCCAGTGACACACCTCCTCCAACAAAGCCACACCTCTTAATCCAGGCTTAATAGTTTACCAACTGAGAACCAAAAGTTAAATACATGAGCCTGGAAGCCATCCACATTCAAACCACCACAGCCTGCAACCAGTTAGGAAGCTTCCAGGCCAGATCCAGATCCAGGGAACCCAGTACCTACATTCAGCATTCATAGTATGAGGTTTCAGCAACAGGACTTTACCATGAAGTTCTCGTGGGCAGCAAGGTCGATGGCAGTAGGCTGTAGTGTTTGAACCACCAGTAGCACTTCCTTAACCAACAGCTCCTGGGGAAGACCCCATATCAGCCCTAGAAATTTTCTTTAATAACCTATGTTTTCTGGAAGGAGCATTATCCCCTGCCATGCCTTTTTTTGTTTCAACTTTTTAAGATTGTATTTAATTAGCGTATAAAAATAGGTCTCCGTGTGACTTGCCACACTTCCTTTGTGCTGCACATCCCTCCCAGCAGATTCTCCCAGTCCTTCCACACTTAAACCTTTCTCCCTCTAGGATCCTCTTTCCACCTTCCTAGCATGTTCTACCCCCTCCTTCCTTCCTTTAAACATGCTATCTGGTCATGCCAAGGATATAGCAAAATGTTTACTCAATGAAAAGGAGGAGCCATTTACCTCCCAATTAATCTTGCTTTGAGATTTGTCTAATGTCATTAACAACTTCACAGGTGAAAATATTCACATGGTAGCTGGTGCCTGAAGCCCTAGGCATGCAGCTGAAAAGATAAAAATTCCTTTAAGCCTATTTTTAAAAAGTCTCTTCATTAGTGCAAATAGAATCTAAGGCTGTTTAGAAGAAGCCATGAGTTAGTCAACTGTTTCCAAACCTAGGATGTTTTAGGCACTTTGATATTCAGTAATAAGCTGCCTACAGGAAAGGGTTTTCTAGCATGTGCTGCATGTGCTGATTGGTTGGAATGAGACCCTGAATTTGTGGTTCCAATTATTAAGAAACCGTAGAATCTTCTGTCTGAAATGTTGAAGGAAAAGGTGGGTTGAATTCTGGTCCGCAGACTTGGTGGCAAAAGCCTTTACCTGCTGAGCCATCTTGCTGGCCCTGCTTTGACATTCTTGTAAGGGATAGATAGCCTCATGTCCAGCATTGTTCCCCTCTTATCAATTCTTGACAGAGTAGGAGCTCTTGAGAGTGTTCATAGAATGTACTTTGGACCCTTGGGTTCTCCGTAAAATCATTCAAGAGCTTCTCACTGTCTTTTGAGTAGAAACCAAACTCCTTACCATGAATCTCGTACCCTGTGTGCTCTGCAGTCCCTGCTGATTCCTTCATCTCCATCCACAACGCTGCTCCCTCTCCCGCTCAGCTCAGCTAGGTTCCTCACCAAGCCTATCTGACCTAAGTGGTCCTCTGGGCTTAGCAAGCATCTCCTCCTTATCTTAGGGGGTTCGTTCCTTTCCTACTGCCTTCTCCATAGGCTACAGGCCAACCTTGGCCCCTGAGTCAGGAACTGCAATAGCAGCTAGCTCAGCTTCCCCTCTCAGAGCTCCTCACTGGAGCCTGGAAGCCTGGTGCCCTGAGGGAAGGTGGGAACAGGAGTGCCTGGAGGTTGCAGGCTTCTACTTTAGAGCTCAGCCTTTAGTTTTCAAATTGCTCATTGTCTATGACTCAGTTCCCTCATCTGTAAAATGGGGGTGGAGGGGAATAATACTGCTTATGTCATAAACTCATCATGAGTTAAATGAGATGATATATCTTAAAGGTTCATATGCATTGACCGGAGTATAGACTGTAAAGCTACAATAAGCTAAGCTACCTACAGCATCCACACTTGCTGAGCAGAAGTTTCTTATGTGGGTTTGCTCAGAGAGTGCCTGCTGGTATGTGTGCCCCCCCCCCCCACAAGCTCCATCCCTGGCACCTAAAACACCAGTAACAAACCAGAGTTCCTAATGTAAAAAGACTCATTTTTGTATTTGCTTCCTTTGGTCATCCCCATCCCTTCCCCTCGCCCCCTCCCCCATCAGTCTGTGTAGCCTTTAAGTATGACTTAGTTGTAAAACAGAGTTGAAGTGGGCAATTTGAAAGTTAATTTAACAAAAGATGCCCTCCAGCCAACCACCAGGGGCAGCATCTCCTCCCTGGGTGAGTGCAGATTCTGCACCTACTACATCGTTGAAATCTTGGTCTGTTTCCTAGCCCTTCCCATAGAGACTACTGTCTGGGAAGTCTAGTCCAGTAAACCATAACCTTGGAACTTACTGAGTAAAGACAGCCCAGTGGCATACAAGCAAATTAAAACAGTCACAGTTTGCTGTTGTGCTATGCAAAAACAACATCAATAAACAACCGCCCTCCCCTTTTAAAAAGGCTCTTAAGAGCAGTCAGTCATCAATACATTTCTAAAGAAAAACTACCAATTGGTGCACTTATGTGGCATTTTAAAGATCTTTGGAACAGAAGACAAAAGGAACCAAGGAGCTTTCCCCTCCCCTTGCCCATTAAGGTTTTATAAGAACTCAGTGTATGGGAAAAAAAGAAAAGAAAAAAGTCACAAACACACAGACTTTTGTATTTCCTTATCACCTGGAACTTGCCGGGCTTTGGACGAGTTACTGTCATTTTGATTCTTGTATGAGTCACTGAGTTGCCTGCCCCCAGAGGCGCTTCCTCATGATTCAGTGCAAAGGACTGAGCCGGCTGGGGCTTCCGGAGTGAGGAGTGAGTGTGTGTCTGGTGGGGGTTGCGGTGGCAACGCGTTGGCATGAGGCTTAATTGACACCTTTGATGTAGCCTAAGACAGAACCCGCACCTCCCACTGCCGCGGGGAAGACGTCAGCCTTACGCAGGAAAAGGCATCTGCTGATGAATCCTGCATCTCATTCAGCCTGCTCCCAAGCAGCCTTAGCTATCCCTAGCTAATTCAACCGCTTCCCTCATCTGCGGGTGCGGGGCTAGGTCTGAGAGGAGGCTTGGGCTCCGTCTGTTGTCGGGACAAACACTAAGACTGTGTCCATGTTAGAACTCATAGAAGGTAAGTGGAATGCACCGCCGGCTCTCCCCCAGGGCACCCTCCAGGATGGATGTTTCTCCTGCCTGAGTCTTCTTGTCTCCCTATCTGCAGGGTTGCCAAATCAAGAGTGGCAGCCTCTGATGTCTTTATAAAATCATGTCTTGGGTGGGGGGAGGGAGGGAAAATATGTGTTCTCAGAGGTGGTGTTAGTTAGAAAAAAGATTTGCCTGCTTCTGAAGCTTCATCTAGGTTTACTGACAGTGTTTTCTACGACTTCAGTGTTGAGTAAAATTCCAGAGTTTGGGACCTGTTGGCAGCTTTTTATCAATTCAGTAGCAACAAAGACAAACTGTGTGGGGTTTCTGTGCATCTGTGGGCAATTATTTTGTCCTCTTTGGGGCAAACCCATCAGAATCTGGCTGGGGTAGGGGGATAGACAGGACATAAATGAATGGAAGAATGTGTTAAAGTCTCTGGGAATCCCACCTGTGAGTTGTTTCAACATTTTCTCCCACTAGGCAACTAAACTAAAGACACACACCAAAAGATGCCTCAAAGCCTTGAACATATTCATGAATATCTGTCTTGGCTCAAATAAAGCCATCACTGGAAAATTATGCAAAGTACATCTTTTTAAATTATGTAACCTGCTACTGTGTTAAACCCAAGATTAACAGAACAGTGAATATCTAAGGATGGGTATTTCCTAAGGCTTTGCTTCAAGAGCCGAATGATGGGTCAAATTTTTAGCCGATGTCCCTTCTCTGTTTATTTCCTGATGAATTGTCATGAAAAGTTCTTTAATGTGCTCTTTTTCTCTGTGTGTGATTCCTTCTATTTCCAGTCAATGGAACCCCTGGTAGTCAGCTCTCCACTCCACGTTCGGGCAAATCACCAAGTCCATCACCCACCAGCCCAGGAAGCCTGCGGAAGCAGAGGGTAAGGACACGAGCAAGCCACCTATTTAAGAGCTGTCTTGGTTTCAGTGCAGAGTGGCATGGGTGCCTGCAGAAAGCACTGCTTCTCTGGAAGGAGTGACCAAGCCGGGGCAAGGGGTAACCCATTGTGCCACTCCCCACTGCTATGATTCAGGTAGAACCCAGGTCTCTCAGTTTCCACAAATTTGCCCAGTTTTAATTCTGAGTAAAATGTACCCTTGCTGCTTTGTTTCCATTTTAAATGCCCTCTTGTTTGTTCATAATGCATGTACTTTATTATGGATGCCAGTGTCCTTAGTTGTAATTAGTGTCATTAGATTCTGCCATTAATCACCAGCCCCTTGAAGGAAAGGCAAAGCCAAAGGCAGTAGCATCCTAGTGGGAAATTGGGCAGTGGCAAGCAGGGTGGTCCAGAGCAGCTGGAGAACCCATGAAGTAGGCCGTGGGGACGTAGGATGCCAGTTTTGTGAATGGACCCACACCGAGCACATTTTCTTGTGTTTATTTTTAGCCTCTTGTGTAATAGCAGAGAAATTAACTGAGCTCAGAGACCAGTGTGTAAAAGTTACTGGATAGGATGTTAGCTTCTCCAGGCTAAGCCAAGGGGTGACTGCTATAGCGTTCTTCATCTGGAATGAGAATACTCCTCACTCCCTATGCTGCTCATCCATTCCAGTCATACTAAGGTCAGAAGATAAGAACTGGGAAAGGGAAAAGGGGAAGTGCAAGGTGGAAAAAGTAGATGGACCCCTCAGGGTCCTGCTTTCAGGAAAGAGGTAGGGGAATATGTATCCTTAGGTAGCTAATATGATGGTGCCCACTACAATGGTTTAACAAACAGAAATCTCAGAAACCATTATATCTAAACATCAGACTTTTAAAATTTAATTTCTCTTATTATGCATTTAAATGAAACTTCTAAATCTGATAAATTTAAGCTCATCAAATATGGAAGTCCCTCTCTTTCAAGTTTTCTACACAAGTTGGATCTTTAGGCTGCCAAAACCCATTAGCCATTTTTAAGTGGGGGGGGGAGAAATCAGCTAGTCTGCAGTCATTTGAACCTCTTGTCCCAAATATCTTTCCCTGCTGGTTCTCCTGGTGTTGAGTCGAGTTTGTACAGTCTGTTAAAGCCTGTGGTTTTATATCTGCTTCTCTAGTCAATGGTGGGTTCATTTTTTTCATTAGAGAAATATGTCTTCCATCTTGAGTGATTTCAGGAACCACTGATGAACTACTCAATGCAGAACTGGCTACATTCATTCACTGTCTTAAGAGATTGTCCTTAGGTGAGGAAAGAGCCAGTGTGGCCATTCACAAATGCCAGCTAGCAAGGTTCCACCCTGTAGACACAGCCAGAGATCTAGCATGGAGAATGTCTCAGGAGCATCCTCTCTCTTGAAGTGTATGTGTGCTTCAGAGAACACACCTAGCATAGAAACCAAAATAGCTTTTGATCCATTGAACTCAGTCTCAGACTTTATTGATCTATCTCAGGTTTAGTTGTTGAGACTAAATTTAGAACAATTCGGAATCCTTGCCAGCTTCTCTCTCTAGGTGTTTCTTGTGGGGACCCCTCCATGTTGGGAGTAAAAAGTTTCCCTCAGCTGTCCTTTACTAAGAAGATGAGGTCAGAATTTGCATCTTTTTCTTCTTGGCTTCAGTGGGATTTTTTCATTCAACTGAGGCAGAAAAAATTCATCCAGCTTTGTAGGCATTGACTTACATAATTAACACTTTGTTGTAGCACTTCAGAAATAATTAACAGGTGTGGCTCTCTGACAGATTTTTTTTTCATCCTGCCATCTAAACCACTGGGTTGGTGCTATCACTGAGGAAGCCAACATTCTCTCATTTACTTTTAGGAGGACAGAGAGTTTATCACCATCTGAAAACATTTATTAAACACATGTTGTAAGCAGGATACCAAACGCATTCAAAGATGGTTTAGTTTCTAGGCTTTTGAGTTTAGCTACATGTATTCCAAGATGGCTCTGTTTCCAAGCCTTTGAATTTATGGACCCCTCCATCTATGTACCATGGAGACATTTCCAGCTGCTTTGGTGAGAGGCACTTTCATCTTTTTTGTGTCGACAACTGCATCGCATAGCCCCTCCCTGTCAAAGTGGGACCAGAATATCCCTTAAAACTGTTCCTGTTTCAAATTTAGTTATTATTCTTTTCAAATGGTTGGCTATTCTTCTGTGCAGGAAATGCTGAAATAAGTGAAAGATGGCCTGAGCTAAAAGAAGACACTGCAAAGAATAAATTAATTTCTTTTATTGCAAATTAGAAAACAGTAGCCACTTCTATTTTTTCTTTCTGTGTTGCCTAGTAACATACCTAAAAAATAAGTTGGCAAAGCCATCCAGACCCACACAATACACACATGCACACATACACATACACTTACACACATATATACACACATACCTTAAATATAGGAGCAGAAGCTAATTTTTAAAAAGAATACTATGATATATTTTCTACAAGTAAAAAAATCTGTATTTTATTTGCATTAACTATGATTTAGGCTGTTTTCCTTCCTTTAAGATCATGTTTCTATATGACTTCTTTTTGACATTTTAGAATAGTCATACGTGAGACACGTCAGCATGCCGCAGCTTTCTTCATAAACACATTGGAGACAGTGGACCCAGTGCACTATATACACAAAGCACAATTATATACTATATACACAAAGCACAATTATATACTATATACACAAAGCACAATTAGTTAAATGGCCACCTAGATGTGTCTGCCTGGTCTCAGAAGTCAACTTTTGAGGCTCTCTTCCCATCCATGAATGTTTTTTGGACCCTTTTCTTAAGACATCAAGAAAAAAATGTGTTATGTTGTGTAGGCTGAATGAAGCTCCCCATTACACTCCCACATCGCTGACTCTTGTGGATTAACTGATCCAGCAGATGATGTAGGAGTGGGTGGCCCCAAACTGGAAAAAAGCCAACTGTAGATGCTCTTGGTAGAACTAAGCTGGCTGCTTGGCTACTAACACTGAGATATAGTAGCAGACAGAGGCAGGAAGAGGATGGGAAGAGATGGAGAAGCAGTTGGGACCTAGAAGAGTAGTTGGGATGGGATGTAGATGGGGATAATGGAGATTTCTTCCAGTCACCCAAACATAAAACTGTGAAAGGACAAAGTGTGTTGGGTTTACACTGTGTATGTGCAACTACACACTGGAGTTACATCCCAGAATCTCATAAGTTATTTGGTGAGGTACACACATTCTTCTACCCAGAATGGGAAGAAAATGTCCATAGAAAAAATGCCTAGGCACAGAATAGCACAGTTGATCTTGACTGGCAGCAAGGGCCATAACTCCACTGGACACAATGGAAGGCAGGAAGGAGCCCCTGAAAGGGCAGGAAGCATTTGTCGTGCCAATGAAATGAAATCATCACTCTGCCTGTGTTATCTTCTCTCTTATCCAAAGTTGATAAGTTGAGTAATTCTAATGATGTTAGAAGCCAAGGACCCATCCCTTTCCAAGTTGCTCCTCAGAGAGCAACAGCGAACCCAAGAAAGTTGAGTAAACGAATCTGTCCTGCCCTTCATCTTACAGGACCTGTACCGCCCCCTCTCATCGGATGATTTGGACTCAGTAGGAGACTCAGTGTAAAAGACACAATGGAGCGATATGTATGGTTTGTGATGGGATCAAGATTTCCCATTTTCTAAGCAAGCGTCTAACAGCAAAATACACAAAAGAGTTTTGCATAAATAAGACATACAGAAACAAGCATGCAGACATTTTCCATGGTCTTCTTGTTTGGAAGATTTTTTTTTAAAGTATCTCCTCCATTTGATATAACTGAGGAGAGTTTAAATACAATATTTGCTCCATCACTTTTTATGAGTAAGGTCTGGTTCCAGGCAAATTTCATATATGAATTTAATATTGAGTACAAGAACCACCCTATCAGTCCAACATTACAGAGTCCCCATTTCTATAAATGAGCTTTCTTTTAATTATTATAGACATATAGATACAATTTTTCTGCACTTAATATAAAACAAATTTAAGTAACAGTAGCAGGCATGATTTTTCTAAAACGTATACTCTTTTTTTAAAAAATCGTATGGTCGTTTAGTTATTTTATTGTAAAATACTGCAAAACCTCTTCATGAGTTTTCTGAATGAATATGTCTGAAGAGGAGTAGGCGCTCCTGCAGGAGACATCTTGCAACTGACATTAGGCAGACAGAATCTTTTCTGCTTTTCCTGTCACGTGGATTTTATTTTCCAAGATTATCTTTTATTAAAATAGTTTCAGCTACATGGAAACGTGAAGAACTTGGCATTATTATTAATTATACAATGCTTCCCTACAACACCATCAGTATATTTCTATTTTTTTCAGCTGTGTGAAGTTTTTGACCTAAAAACAAAAATTGACTTGCTCTTTTTTTTTTTCAAAAAAAAAAAAACCCAAAAAACAAAATAAAACTCACTTTGAGAATTGAAATTCTTCTAAATGGGGCTTATGTACATTGGGCCCACAGAGATCCAAAATTCCATTCTGATCATTCCTGGATCTTGTTTGGGAAATCTTTATATGCAAAACTCCTTTTGTGTCTACCAAGTGCGTCTATGATTATAACCCACTGTTAAATGTTAACCTACTAATTCCTCTCCTCTAGCTCTCTAGTTTCAAAAATGAAAGTCAGCTTTGCTTCAACGTAAAGCAATTATTTTTAAATCTGGATGTTAGAAATCAATGTGTATGGTGTATTGTATTTAGACCATTCCCCGTGACCATTTCTTTTTACTAGCTCAAACACTAACAATTTAAGACTTAACGAAGCATGGATTTTATATTCTCCAGGCTTGACATATCTCAGTAGGGTGACAGATTTAAAATGTATGGTGCCACTTGGAGCCTTTTACTTGAAATTTCTTTCAAATTTTTCTTGAAAACAATTTGAAAATGCCTGATTCAAGATGGAGAGGAATTCCCTTGCCATACAGCTTCAAATGTTATTGATTTATTTCCCTCAGTAGACTGTTCAACTAGCAAATTTCCCCATCTGGTTTATAGTTACCTCTGTTACCATCTCACTTGACAAGTGAATAAAATATTCCAACTGGAGAAGAAAAATAAAGCATCCAGGCAACCTACCAGCATTTGAAAATTTAGCCGAGTCATAATTAGTGTCTCATTATCCTGTCTGTTAGAGGAGGACATTTCTCGGGCGTGCTATTTGAGAACTGCAGACTTATCCCTCCATCTTGAAAGGACAGAAAATAATCATACCTGCTCCAGACTTCAGATTTTAAAACTGTTTCCAATAGACGTGAACAGAGACTCCTGCTGAGATCAAAGGGCTGCCTTGTCTTAGCTGAGACACTAAACATCTGTGAGGATGCCCGCGCTGTCTGCTACAGTGTTATGTCTTTGTAAAATGCATTGCTTAATAGAGTTGAACCCGTAAAAGATTAGTATGTATTTGACTAGCCTGTCAAAAATGCAAAGAAAGCAGTGGTCAGATGGTCCAGAGCAAAACTACAAATTCTTGTAATTTCAGCTCCCCTGGGCTGCCAGTCTTAAGGACAACTACCGCTTAGAGAGGCCCAATACATGCTATTTGTTCTGTGTAAGTAGGAAGGATTGCCAATTGCTATAAAGCCCATGGCTTGGTTTAGACACAGCATAAAGAGAGTGGACCTGGACTAATTGCCAGGAGGTATTATGGCCAACTTTCCGTTCAGGCAGTCCCAAAGAAATGCTATTCCACAGCACTTCGTCTTTGAACATACGACTTTTATTAAAGGATTCTTTGAGGGCCATATATCTCATTTACTTTCTGAAACTAAAGTCCCTCCGAGATTGAGATAGCATACTCTGAGATCTTTTTCTATGCAGGAGATAATTCTATTCTACGAAAGCAGAATTTTTAAATATCCAAGCAGCAAACCAGTTCATTGGTGGAACCCAATGGGTAATTTACAGTCACTTAAGATGTGGCTACTTTTCGAATTCTTTTGGTATCTTTGGTCACTGACTTTAAGAGCGCCCTCCCTCCCGAGCAGGGGAGGGCGCCATCCAACAAAAGACACACAGCTTTCTCCTGCTGCTAAACCTCTAAATGCAGACTATGCTGTACTGGCCTCTCCCGGCTTTTGCATTTGTGTTTACAGTTTTTTTTTTAGACAAAGCTAGAGAGAAGGATGTTGCAAAGAGTTCCCTGCTTTCAGCATTTTAGAAGCTAAAAACCTAGTGATACACAGAGCATGGTGTTCAACGTGAACTTGAAAGCCATGTGGAATAGTCATTGTCTTGAGTCATTATTCTAGCAGCAGGTCTGTGCTGTCATAGGTTTCTAAACTGGACGTTTGAGGCCCACTCATCTGTACACACGCCTGCATGCGCATAGGAGGTCACCTTAACATTTCAGAACCCGATTCCATATTCTGCAAACATCTGAGTAGCTCTGGCCGGCACCCTGCCTGTGAGCCCTATGCTAAAGAGCAAGGGGGCTTTGCTCTCATGTGTTTTGCATCCATACCTGGCTTTACATACAGTTGCTGTGCTTTTGTTTCCATTTAAAAACACTGAAGACTAAAAGCCTCATTTTTAAAAAAATAAATGTGAATGAAAATATATAAAAGTAATCCTAAAAGATAAACCCATATAGTTTAACTGTTGAACTCTGCTGAGCTGTTTCTATGGTGGCCATATATCTATACAGGTGTGTAGGTGTTTGTGTGCATTTGCAGGACTCAGTGTATATGTGGGTGTGCCTACGTAAACATCTGTGTATGTATATAGAACATGAAGAATAAAGGTGATATCTGTGGTGTGGCCTTATAAGTTACTGGCTCTTGTAGAATTGTATGTAGAGCTTTATGTCGTAAATTTTGGGACATGCATATTAGTTGGCACATATTTAAGCTCAAAATCAGTTTGTTAAATTAGCATGATGAAACAGCTCCAAATATTCACATGTACTGATTTGTCTCAGATTAATTGAAATCCAGACAAACAAAAAATTGAAATCCAAGCAAATCCAATCTTACATTGATTGTTAAATGTAAATGCTCATTGGTTAAATGCAAATTCTTGATGTCCAATGAGTAAATTGATTGAGTGTAATGATATTTTCCTACTGTGTATATATTGCTGACAACAGTGACTATCAATCCGCGCTCACTAAACAAAATGATTTCTAGACTTGTGGGTAGTTGAGGGTTATGCTTTAATAAAAATAGGAAAAAGTCAAAGTAGATTTGACCTTTAGTTACAAAGCCAGATAACATGTAAGGCCATCTGTGTGTTCTTTCCTTGCTTATAAAGTGTTGAAATATTTTGCGGATACTTGCTGTGTGTGTATGTGTGTCTACATGAGTGTATACACACTTGAAGATGCTTATTGACTGGTGCTTGCTGTCTGTGTACATTTATTTGCTCATCTGTGCCCATTTGCATTAGCCTCGCCAGCGCCTCTAATTGTGCATGTTAGCGTCAGCAGTGTTGGGTTGGGTGAACGCACAGAGGAATACTATGGAAATCAGAAATACATTCAATTCATTATAAGAACTGCCTGAAGCAGCATATTAGCTGTCAGCTGAGAAATACTTGTAATGTTGTACCTGTAACGCATGTAGGGAGAACTGGAAAATCTGAGGCCCTTACTATAATGTTAAGGGCGCATGACATATGGTGTCTTTAAAATGTATTTTATTGTAATAAAAGGTGATGGATAAATTCTGAGGTAGCGTAAGTGAAGCATGAGACACTAGGTGTTTGTATTATGTATGGCCACACAATGGTTTTGAAGCCAGGGTAGTAGATATTTGAAGGTTATTAGGCAGAGAAAATGGAAGTTAATTTTACTGTGATGTGTGTTTGAGGCATTTTTACTCATTGCCGGGCAAGGAACTTAGTTCCCATTTTTTTCTGAGGACTCTTTGAAACACTATGAATGTTATAAAGTTGGATTTTTTTTAATTGGGGTTGCTTGGATGTATAGTCTCTTTAGAAAGCATTTTGTGTTGAGATGTTTTTAGAGTGGGATATTGGAAAGCACCCCACTCCAGGCGACCTGCAGAGCTTGTGGAGATGAGGACTAATGGAAAGCTCCGTCCGACTGCCGAGTCTGGAACGTTCTCAGGCCTTCCTGCTGTAGCTTCCTTGTAAAATACTCTACCTTGTGTTTTACAATGCAACCGTGTTACCCTTTTCTGAACTTTGTGACATTTAGCGGCTTAGCTAAACCATGTAATAAACAGGAAGAACTGCTGATGTTGTTCAGTGAGTTTTTTTTTGGTTAGATGGCTAGAACTGAAATAACTGTGTGGGGCAAGGGTTGCCTTCGTCGCCTTGGACACAGCCTCCTTGTACTGAGTAATAACAGCAGGTGATGCTGGACAGGCTACAGAATAGCACACATGAAGTTTAAAATCCTGACAGGGCTAACAGAGTAAGATTATCTGACAGGAAATGCTCTTTCCATGGGCTGCATTGCAATTAGCAATATACATTCCTCTCAGGATTGCCTTCAAGGTGAATTTATCAGACAAAATGGCAACTTGCTTAGAGGGGAAATGAAAAGCATTAAAAATTCATATTAGCTTTCTCCTGGGATCAATGACCTTTTTCCTAAGGTCATAGAATTTTCAATGGGAAGATGTATATGACTATGTTTGTATACAGGCTACTTGTATTTTAAAATGTTGGATAAATATATTCAATAAATTACAATTAAATAGTGATTTCAAAAGCATTTGATACCTCAACCTTATGTTAGGAAAAATGATGTATTTAATTCATAATACAGTATAAAGAATATAAAATTCTGCTCATCAAGTTAGGAGAAATATTTTTCATTAAAATTAGAAAAGATCAGGACTGAAGAGGATGGCTTAGTGGTTAAGAGCATTAGCTGCTCTTCCAGAGGTCCTGAGTTCAATTCCCAGCAACAGAACGGTGGCTCACAACCATCTAATAATGGGATCTGATGGCCTCTTCTGGCATAAAGTCAGTAGAGCACTCATATACATAAAATAAATATATAAACCTTTTAAAACTTATAAAAGATAATCACTAAAGTTTTAAATCTAACATTTTTCCTATATTTCTGTTGAGCTTAATATTAATTGGCTGTAATTTTTTTCTTTCTTGTTTCCATGATAAATTTATTCAGTATCTATAGCTACAATGGTTCGACTAGAGAAAGATTTCCAAATTTATTATAATTCCAAAATGCATTCATACTTCGTGTAACAGACTAAATTTAAATGAAGTAGGTGCCTGAGAGAGTTGAGAGCTCTCCTCGTTAAAGACTGAAAACTTGAGAAGAAAATTCCTAAGTGAACGACTCTCATCCATGGAGTCCAGAAGTTGACATCGCTAACCCCTTCCAAGCTGTGGGTTTCTGAAAAGTGAAATGGTGGGATTAAGCTGTGTAGTGGAATGGGCTCTGGACAGGCAGCTTGCATGGCAGGTGTGAAGATCTTTGCCTGAGTGTTCCGGTTCTGAAGCAGAGGCAGAGGAGACCGACTACCTGATGCATCGGGGATGGTACTGTAAACAAATCCTCTCACTTTTGACGTCTTAGCTCCCATGGTCTCTCTAGCAAAGATGGAGTCCAAGATCATCATTCCCACGTGTTCCCTCCTGTCAACAACCCAGTTTCCTGAGTGATAATTTTCTGGTCTTGTAAAGAATTTGACCAAATCTTTCTGAGTTTTTAAATATTCAAATATTTATTCTGGGTTATTAATTTGATTGTGTATTTCTTAGAGTTTATTTAGGATGAACACACCATCAATAATCTAGACAGAGCCTGCCTTATTTCAAAGAGTGGATTTCTGTTAGTCGCTGCAGGTACCATGAGCCTTCTGTTATCCAAGCCCTTGGGGAGTAAATAAATGTATGGTTTTCCTATAGCACACAAGCTCTTATGAGCCTTCAGTGCCCCACACAAACATTAGTTTTCACGTTGCTATATATATATATTGGGTTGTCTTCAAACTCTCTGTAGACCTAATGTCAAGATTTCTCAGCCAGTGGTTAGTCTGTGAAGCATTTGTTTCTTATGTTTCCTTTATAAAACTAATTCAGAACTCAAACAAGGGTGAGCATTTGGTGTCTTGGTTCTTTTTAGCCTCTTTCTACATCAACAAAACATAACTACATGCCAAGGTAGAATCTGGAGAAAGTACTATTATCCAGTCAAAGCTGGGCTATATGATAGATTTGTCTACACTGCTTGAGTCAATTGTATCGATTGGATATTTTCCAAATCTTGATGCAATGTGGACCCTGGCTGAGTGACAACATTCATACAGATGGCATAAGTAACTCATAACATTTAAAAATGAACTGTTTCTTTGACGGCATCGTCGTCAGATCCATCTTGGTAAAATGTGGTTAGAGCTGCTAGCTCAGCTTTCTCACTTACTTCAAAAAGTACGCAATGTCCGTCCCCATCTGTTATGTGATTCCAGGCTAAATCATTGTGCTCAGGGTGTGTTCTTGCTTTGCAAGGCAGCGCTTTTATGGAGGTGTTCTGTAAAAGCCTCCAGGTGTCAGCAACCTGCCCAAATGGTTCTCATTAACTCCGCTGGGAGGCGATGACATCTCAAATGTCATGGCACCTCTCGGAGCGGCTAATTGTGTTCAACTCTAAAATAGCCGTGTGTTTTGTACTATAGGCCCAGATGCCTCGGAATTAGCAAACTAACCGAAATCAACATAAAAATCTCACCAGCATGGACCTTCTACTGTGATTTGTCCACTTCCAGCCAAAGTAGGTAGAGCAACTTTATTTAGAAGCAGTCGGTCCCTTCAGTGTCTGTCAGTCAGTATGAAGGACTGGCTGATCTCATTAGGTCACTTCTAAAGAGCTCGTTATATGTGCTTGTGACTGTTTCCAAGCCAGACATGCAAATGAAATCATAATGTTCCAGGAGAGACGAAGTGTCTTAGTAGACCTAGGCAGGTTCATAACAGCTCCCACAGAGAGCCTTGCTGATTACAGGAGTGGAGGAAGGGAGGGGAATGGAGAGGGTAGTGGGTGGGACAGCAAAACCAGTATCCAGAAATTAACAGTCTAGGAGAAAATATAAAATAAATGAATATCATTAAGGGTGGCATTTAACATAAATAAGTCGCAAGTGCTTAGTCATAAGCCAACCTCTCAAACAGGGAAATGGGTTCACCTGTGAGGTTGGTAAAACGCTGAAACGTGGCTCTGAGGAGAAGCCAGGATGATCTTGAAGTGCATTCATTTCTATTCACGAGAAAGAAGGTTCGGTGTTGGTGAGAACACATTTAGACGGTTGCTTTCAGTGTTGAGTCCTGGTTTTAAAGAATCCCAGATCTTTATCACGTGATGAACAGGAAAATACAGACATATGCAAAAATGGAGCAAAGAGGCCCAGAGGGAATCCTGTTTGTTTCCCGAAACCTGAAGTTCTGTCTTGCGGAAATGGATTCCACTCATACTGGTTAACCCTAGAAATGGACAATAAGAATGATGGATAGAAAATGTCCAGAGTGCTGGCTGCACCCGGTCTGTAGTGAGGAGTTTGATCTCTGGGTGGAAATATGGCGGGAAAGGTTGTATTTAAGGTCCAGTTCGGTGCCTGAAGTTCTTTGAGTCCATGAGGGCTCATTGCCTTTGAAGAGTGTATACTGTCCAGCTTCTTGCTTCTTTGGAGACAGAATAGATAATGCCCTTAGAAGGTCAATAGATTTACTGTACTTGAGTGTAATAAAAAAAAAAAAAGCTGGAACTTTCCATTACCAGGGTACCGTCTTTATACTTAATTAAGCTTTTCTCTCAAAACTGCCAGTCATCTGCTGGTCTCAACCAGCAGGGAATTTGAAATGGCACGGGTTACATTTTCAAAACACAAATTCAGAGTTGAAAACGCCAAAACAATGGTAGATAGCAGCGTGCTTGCATTGACCCTACTCTTAAAAAAATACAAAATAAGTTGAGCTCAAAAAGCTTGGGGGACTTTGGTTGGAACGATAGAACAAACACAGCTGACACTGCAGCTGTGGAAGCAGGCCTTCTTACTCTGCTGAAAATGCAGTTCGTCAGTCAGTAAGACGGTTTGCTGAATAATATGCAGCAAGTTTATTGATGGGTATATCGAAGAGATGTCACCATGGTGACTGGTCAGAAATCTGTACAGAGCACCTGATGGCCTCGTTAACAGAGGCGGCTTTTTAAACTGAGTATATAAACTGTGGCGTCTTTGCAAGCAAACAAACTATTGTCTATTAACTCGGGTTCTTAATGAAAAAGTGTCATCGGGCTGGAAAGTACAGAATACAACATGACAAGGTGTCATCTGCCACCTTCAAACCATGACATACCTGCATTATGAAACGTCATTTGTGACGCTGAGAGAAGAAAACCAAGGGCTAAAAAGCCCGGAAGAGATGTTCTCCAGCCTATCCATTTTATTTTGAGCTTCTCTGCCCGGATCATCACTGCGCTTGAAATGATGCAGGAGATCATCTCGCTGCTCTCGAGCGCGCTCATCTTCCCCTCCAGTGTGGCCCTGTTCGTGTTTATTTTCTCTGGTCAGCAGCAGAATGAATCTGCCTTGTATCTGCCTCCCATGCAGTTATTGTAAGTGTAAAGTTTTCTCAAACAGGTGTTCTTGAGAGGCAATAGAGTATGACTTCGAAGCTGACACGCTTTCTGTGCCTTCAGCATGGTGGGTTATGATTCTGTACTGTTATACATAAAAAAAAAAGCAAAAACTCTGTTTCAAAATCAGGATCTTTGAGTCTATGATGTTCCTAGTCAAAAGGAGGCTAGCTGAGAGAAGATGGGCAAACAGCTTGAGCCACCAAGCTTATTGGGGGAAGATTTTTGTGATACGGGGAAGCACAGGGTACATTATTCATGCATATGACATTTGGGGGTATACAACAGTAATATCAAAACTTCTAAAATGCCCTCAAGGAAGCAGAAGTATCATTAGTAGTATAATTCTCATTCTAATCTTGTCAACTATCAACATCAGTGAACTCACCAATGGGCTATATCCATCTTTGTCCCTTTGTCACTCAGGAAATGTCCTATAGTGCTTGCCTCAGATGACCCTGGAGTGGTTAGATGTTATATCCCCAACCACATAAGTCTGTTTTATGAAGAAGCAGGTATTCGGGATTTCTGTGCAGGAGGCGATTGGGTATGAGCCACAAACAACTCCTCCGCCCTCTTTGTGCTCAGCTATAGCTGGAGGGAACGGGGTGGAGGTTGAATGGGAGACGGGTGAGCAGAGGAAATTTAGGTCAAGTTTGCTTCTCATCACCACTTCGTGATCAATGCAACTACAGCTGCTCTCCCTTCTCTCTGCTCCACAGACAGCCAGCACCATGAGCCAATGCCGCCCCCTCACCGCCTCCTGCTCCCATCAGGCCAACCAAGTGGATAAACCCAGGGGAACAGAAGGAAGATCTTTTAGGACGAGCTGTGTTCACTATTTAGAAATAGCATAACTGTGTGCAGACTGTTTTCTCGAGAAGTAGGGGCAGAGACGGAAGCGTCCCTTCTCAAATACTCTTCCCAGCCAGTCGTAATTTTGATGGTTTTCCCTCTAATGCAGTCAGTACCCTGTTTGCTCTCATGGGTCTTCAGTCAGAATCCATCTAAACTACAGGAGACTCTCCTGGCCTAGGCTTTCATTCTTGCCTCGCTCTTAGACATATGTAGCATATGACAAGCTGGCCTCCTATTTACTGTGTCTTTATCTCAAAGGGAGAGTCACAAACCTACTCTTCTACTTGCCTCTAAAGTTTTACTAAAGCTGAGTCATTTCCTTTTTTTTTCCAAATAGTCCATTACTAACTTAAGAGACTTTTTGTTATTGTAAAAATAGAAATAAGGCCAGAATGGCACCACATTTGAGACGCTCAGCATAGACTAGAAGACAGAAGTGAGATGCCTGAAATCTGGCAAACTGGAACTCAAGGATGCTAATTTTGAGAAAAGAAGTCCTGGGCATCCAGGTTTCCCATGATTCCTAATCAACATGAACACTGGCTAATAGGGAGGGCGGGATTCACGGACCTCATTGAACATTCTTAAGACCTCCTTTTCCAAGTTTGAAGACCAGTTCCTCCCTGGGAGGGGCAACACTAGCTCCCGGGCTGGGTGTGGTGTGTGGAGGCGCCATCGCTCTGACCCAGGGTTTTTATTCTGTTTCTGTTCCCTTACAGATCTCTCAGCATGGCGGCTCCTCTACTTCCCTTTCCTCCACAAAAGTTTGCAGCTCAATGGATGAGAATGACGGCCCTGGGGAAGGTGATGAGCTTGAGAGAAAGCAGAGCTTGCAGGGGGGAGGGAGGGAGGGAGGGTTAGCTAAATTCACTCTGAAAACTCCAGTGTCTGGAACACAATGAGTAGCCAAACTCCAGAAGCTTGTGGGGGAAGAGGGGTGACCTCGTGTGTGTGTGTGTGTGTGTGTGTGTGTGTGTGTGTGTGTGTGTGTGTGTGTGTGTGTGTGTTGGGGAGTCATTGGGGACAGGAGTGGGTGACTCCTACAGCCATGAGCACCCACTGTCTGAGGATGGGAAGGAGGAGTTGGCCTGAGTCCTTGCACCCACTCTGTGGGTGTGCGATGCCTAGGAAGACCAGCTATTGTCTGCCTTTGTGCTCCCAATCTCTAGTCCCTTTTTATAAGTGAAAAGACAACTGTGTCTTGTGTGTGAGCACCCCTAGGTGGACTCCACCTTAAGGAAGTTCAATCCATCAAACCAGGAAGAAGCCATTGCTAGCGACCACTGCTTGTCACTTAAACTAATTCACATTAGAATTTGCCCGTAATATAAGAAAATGACCTGCATTGCAGAGTTGACTTTTTTACTAACTGGCTGGATGGTGTGGAACGAGCCTCTTCAGTTTCTTATAGATTATTAAATGTCACCATTTCCACCCTCCTGGGGTTGTAATCAGGTTCGAATCAATGAGGGGCAATAATCTGGAAAAGTGAGAGTGTCAAGATGAGGACACTACCGCCACCCCTCTGCTTCACATGATGTGACTTGGTGTTTTCCCAAATATGCACCCTTTGAGGGACTCTGTGGCGTTAAGCAAGACATATGACTCACATGGGGATCGTTTGTTTCTTACCATGGTTAGAGCAGGCGTTTTTGCATTATTGAAACTGTAGTTCAGCCATCTAGAAGTCTCCTTCACTCCAGTGTGCTGTATTCACCCAATGGAATGCAATGGTCTTTTATTAAACCTAGGCTGAGTCTAGAGGGACCGAATCCTTTACATCCAATAGTTGGTACAAAAATCCCAAATATTTTATCTTGGATGGGTGTCCCAGTGAGTGTTTCCACTGGAAGACAGGGACAAATGACCCCATCCGAAGGATCACAATTATCCCGAAGTCCATGGACAAAACTACTGTATCACCCAGGTACAAAGAGTCTAAGACCCTATCATCTGCCAGGTTTGTAAATTCAGATAGCCCACAGCTATTTCCTCCCCTCCTCAAGGAGAAGATGAAAATCCCCAGGGTGGGTCTTTCAGATACAGGCAAAATCCTCTTTCCTGGATGGGGCAAGGGAGGAGGCATTGACTGGCTGCAGCCCTCACTTTATTCTGGGCACTGCCAAGGTAGCTTCCAGTGACCCAGGAGGGAACTGCCACCCACAGTGCGGAGGCTGTGAAGATGTGCAGGGCATAGCAGAGGCAGCTGCCCTGCATTTCCACCTTACTGTCTAGAAAAGCCACCCCAGGGGTGCAGGCTGAGCACTGTGAGGCCAGCACAAAGGACCTCAATGAATTTCCATCCATTCTTCCCCAGTCCCACACATGAAATGTGAGCTACAAAACTTGGTTGGAACCCACACTTATTTTGAGTGGGGAGACTCAATGTATGAGGATAGGCCAGGAGAAGTGAGGAAGCTTGCTAGGCTCCTATGCCATTTTGCACGCGGGTTGCCTGGGAGAAAGCTGGGATTTATAACTCTAAAGCGTGTACATTTTACAGCCCAGACTTAAAAGGCTTTTTATACCCTCAACATGTTAAAAGTGATGCATCATATTTATGTGACCCAAGCATGGCTTATTTAATTTTACAGCCTTGGATATTTAAAGCTTTATTAGGCATTTGTAAAATATTTCAAAATACATTTTCAGAGGGAGACTATGTTGTGTTATTACAAAAACTGTTCTGCCCACAGACATAATAGATATCAGGGTTTAAACCTGACATCTGCCATGCAGGTTGCTTGGTGAGAACATTTGTCTAAAATCTGCTCATTGATACTTAGTGCACAAGGAATTTTGCAGAGATATCCATTTCAGGATGGAGTCAAGCTCGGTGTCCAAACAGCAGGACCTTTTCATGCTTGTACAATGTCAAACTGCTCAGCGTTCCTCCAGAAATGCCTTTTTCTCTGCCCTGTTCATAAGAATGTTATTTCCCTGAACACAATGGGTATTCAGTGAAGTCGTTGATGAAATGAGCATGAAGTTTGAAATGCGGGATTTCCTCCTCTGAATCCCCACTGCAACAAAAACACGTAAGCTGCAGTGATGTCGCTCCAGGTGGGCCCAATAGGCTTTCTTTAACTTATCGTTTGCCTTGGTGAAGACCATTGAGTCTGTATGAGCCTGTAAGGGAGGGGGCTGCCCACAATACTTCTGAATTGGTTCCAGTCCATGAGATGATGCATAGGAGTGTATCTTTCATACAACATCTGTGGCCCCTTCCCAATTAATAAAAACACACCACTAATTCTTTCAGAAGAGTCAGAGGAAGGCTTCCAGATTCCTGCCACAATAACAGAGCGATACAAAGTTGGGAGAACCATAGGAGATGGAAATTTCGCTGTGGTCAAGGAATGCGTAGAGAGGTAAGCAAGGGGCTGCTCGTGTGGGAAACTTAAAGGAACCAACTGCTTGGCTTTCATGGTTTCCATGGTCCAGTCTCTATTTTTTCAGACAGAAAGAGACACATATGGATTAAGTTAAGGTCTCAACCCCAGAGACAAAAGGAATAAAAAATAATAGACAAAAGCCATCTAAAAACAGACATTAAAAATGTAATAATTCCTGGGATGCTCTCTAAGATATAAAGACTTCGATTTTTACCTAGTGTATGTTGAGAAGCTTTCCAGTTCTGCCAGGTAATGTTTTATATTGCTTCTTGAGAAGTTATTTTGAAGACTCCCTCGTGTACGCCTTCTCAAGAATGCTCTTTGGTAGAGTTTGACCTCTAATATACACCATCATGACATTACACACGACAATGGCCTCGAACGGTTTCAAAATGCCTGTGTGCTGAGTCTACAAATGTGGTACTTGATCTGTGAAAGTGTCTTCAGACGGATAAACTTGGGTTTGGAGCCAAGATCTTTGCAAGCTGTCCTCAAAGTCACCATCCTCCTGCCTCTACCTTCCGACTGTTAGGATCACAGGCATGTTCCCATGCCTGCTGTATGCCCAGGCTCTTGGTGACTGTTCAAGGATGCAGCTGGTGGATACCAGGTAGAAAAATGACAGTGTCAGCCAGCACAGAGTGACCTCTAAAACCTCAGCTCAGCGTCAGACTCCGAGTTCCGTTCTGAGTAGTTGCCTGTATTCAGGCTTTGGACAACTGGCGTCTTCCCAGAGCTGTGCTGAGGGCATTTAGCTCATCCCTTGAAGGATCCCTCTGATTCCCTGCTTGAATGAAGCACCTGTGTTCCCCTGCTCTCCTTCGTGACTCCAGGGAGCTGGACATTCTTTGAGTTCCTGGAGCCTGTAGAAGTATCCCTGCCCTGTGTCTTATCACTGCTTAGAGGGAACTCCTCAGGCCAGGAGACAGATGAGGAAGCTGTAGCACAGAAGAGCCTGGGTCTGAGCCACTTAGAACTGGAGGCCTGCCTAGGGTACCACACATAACCAGAATTTAGCTGAATCAGCATCCCCCTAGATGCTGTACCCCGGCATGCCTTTCGTTCAAGACAGCAAAGCCCCCACTAAGCAGCCCTCAACAGTAGCTCTCAGATTTCACTCCTCTCAGTAATACAGCTGGGCTGGGCTGTTTACAGCCTAGCAGCCCACTGCACCACTTACTCTGCATGAGGTAGAATCAGGAGCAACGGGTGTCCTGGAAATGTCCTCTGCTGATGCTGTCAGTTCACCTTTCTCCTCTCCCTTAGTCCCTGGTCCTCACTGATGGAACATGGCCTTCAACTGCCTGCCTGCCAGATACAGAAAGCATTCCAGTACCCCCTTGGCCTCCACCCTTCCTGAAACCAGACCAACCACTATTTACTGAACATCTATCTATTCATGGCCCTTAAATTATAGTATCTCATTGAATTATAATGATCCAATCAGCTGTGTTGCTGTTCCCACATTATAAAAAGATTGACAGAAGACATTAAATATCCAAGGTCAGTCATCTGCTAAACACGTAGACCACAGTTTTGCTCACAAACACACACTTAAGTCTGTCTACTCCACTGCTTCTAATAAAGAATTCCCCACAAGAGCCCAGTAAGGAACTTATCTATACCAAAGTCACAATAAGGCAGAAATTAAATAGCGAAAGGTATTCCAAGCAGGAAGTCTCTTTTTCTGGCAGACTGCCATGACCTTTCTCCTGGGCTTTCTAACCATTTGTCAGCACTCACCATTCGTTAGGTTGACCCAGTGGCAGGTTACTGGTTGTTCTAGCTGGTCCTGGACCAGGATGGTATCTCAGTCCCAGGATCGCGGTCTTCTGACACTAGACAGTTTCCACTTCTCCATACAGAATTCCCTTCCTTCCTTCCTTCCTTCCTTCCTTCCTTCCTTCCTTCCTTCCTTCCTCCCTTCCTTCCTCCCTTTCTTTCTCCCTTTCTTCCTTCCTTTCTTCCTTCCTTCTTTTCTACCTCCCTTTCTTCCTTTCTTTCTTCCTTTCTTCTTTCCTTCCTTCCTTTCTTCCTCCCTCCCTTCCTCCCTCTCCTCCTCCCTCTCCTCCTCCCTTCCTCCCTCCCTCCCTCCCTTCCTTTCTTCCTTCCTTCCTCCTTCTCTCCCTCCCTTCCTCCCTCCCTTCCTTCCTTCCTTTCTTCCTTCCTTTTTTTCTCTCTCCCTTTCTTTCTTTCTTTCTTTCTTTTTTTCTTCCTTCCTTCCTTACTTCCTTCCTTTCTCACTTGGCTTGTGTCCATTTTGTACAAGTTCACATCTTGGGCTCACTGCATGAAACTTCAGAGTCTAAACACCAGATTGCTCCTAAAGTGTCAGCCCCCAGCTCCTGCTGAGCAAGGACATATGGCTGGTGCCCTCTCTCTCCAGAGATATTATGAAACATTCTTTTAATATTTTACAGAGATCCAAGAAAAATAAACACAAGCTAAGAATGTTGTGGATGGCACATACTGCTTGTGGGTGCATTCTGCTGTGTTTTGGGGGATGGATGTGTATCAACATGGGTAAAGATGTTCCTCCTCTGTCATAATATGCCACCACAGGCAATTTTTCTACAGCGGGTACAGTAACAGGGTGACGTGGGTCCTCTTTTCTGTGGGCCTTCTTTGCTGCTGTTTGAGTCAATGAGGGTTTTTTTTATTATTTTTATAAACTCTTTAAGAATTTCATACTTTGTCTTTTGATCATCCATCTCCCCTATCTCCTCCCAGATCCATCCCCCATTCCACACCCATGCAATGTGATGCCCTCATTTTGTTTTTAAATCCATTGAGTCTATTAATGTCATCTAAGACAGTAGGCATATGGCCATTCCCTGGGCTACGTTAGAGCTACCAGGAGCCATGCCCTTAAAGAAATTTAACTCTCCTCCCCACAGCTATCAGTTACCAACTCCTCAGCTGGGGGTGGGACTTCCTGCACTCTCATGCTTGGATTTTGTCTGGCATGAGCTCATGCAAGTCTTGTGAGCACTGTCTCAGCTAGTGTGAATTTGTGTTTCCTTGTAGACATTCAGCACCCCTGACTCTTACAGCCTTTCCTCCACCTCTTCCACCTCTTTCCACCTCTTTCTCTCTCCCTGACCTTTGAGGGAAAGGTGTGACATGATACACCTAAGGCTGAACATCCGAAGTCACTCTCAGCATCTTGACCAGTTGTGGGTCTCGGTGCCAGTCCCCTGAGGCAATAAGGGGCTTCTCAGATGAGGGTTTAGGTATGCGCTAATCTATGGGTACAACGAGAAGCCATGTAATACTATGTCTCATTAGCAGAATAATAGTAGCAGGTTTTTCCCTAGCTACTGTCTAGTCACATGTCCTTGGCCCTGATAAATGTCAGGTATGGGGTTCTATCTTGTGGAACAGTCTCTAGTCCAAGAAGAAAATGCCTATTCCATCAAATCAGAATTTCTCTTCTTGTAAAACTTGCACTTGGGGTCCAGCCTTAGGCATATTAATGAGAAGGTGACCTTACCAACCAATTGCCCTATACAAGGAGAAAGACAGAATTCTCTGGTACTGCTGCTCTTGTGCAGCCCAGAGAGCCCCATGAAAGGACGAGAACGCAACGGCAGGAGCAGACAAGCGAACGGCCTGCACTGTTAGCAGCAAGCCTTAAAGCAAGTTCATTATTTTGGTTAAACTGTGCCTTGGTATTGCTACTTATGGTTTACATTTTGCATGAATACCAGCTTGGGGCTCATTTTTAAAGACTAGCTGCTCCTATAAACACATGCTTATAGTAATTAAGGGTTGTTATTACGTGACTACAGTTCTGCCTCTAAGAAGTCAAGAAAGAATCGTTGCAATATTAAACTTAATGGTCCTCTGTGTGGTATGTGGTCTGATATATGAGTGAATCTGGTTGGATGTGTGTTATAACATGTTCTGACTAGAGAGGTGTCATATACTTCTTTATAAGCCCGGAGGCCACCAAACCCACCCTTGCTTCCATCCTCCCTCCAATGGTAGGCTTAGGACAGAATGTAAGATCTTGGCCTTCTGTCATCAGCTCAGGGATGTCTGCCTGCATATAAAGAAAAACTCCATCTTCCCAGATTCCACAGCAGCTATGGTTATGAAAGACTTCTAGTAGAGAAAGGGGGCTTCAAAGTCATTACCTTTATGCCCCAGATTTAATCATAACAATATAATGTTTATTGAGTGTTTTCTGAGCCGGGGCCTGAAAGTACAGTAACAAGCATTTTTTAGAAATAATTCATGTAACCAGTTTCTAAAATGCCCATGAAACAGATATTTTAATACTTGGCCTCCTAGCTTGTCTATAGAAAGGTCATGTCTTTGCCCTAAGCACGTAAGTGGGAATCCCATTAAATTCCATACTGGAGAATTTGAAATTCCCTTTTCCAAACTGCTCCTTTATCAGCTTCATTCCAACCACAACCATTTGGATCCAGAAAGGTGGCTTCTATCTGTAAGGAAGAGGCTGGGCTCTGCTGGCCTGTACCAGGGATGAAGGCTTGTTGCCTGGGCAGTTGTACTTTACTGGAATTTCCTGTGTGTTGTGTTCTCTAACAATAGCCACACCCTTGGGTTTGGTGCCAGAAGATCTTAGAGATACTGGCCTGTATTAGCACTTGTTGAAAGTTGACAACGTGACTGGTCCCTCTGTCCCACACCCATCAGGCATGAGGCTGGGCTATAGGGAAAGCTCAGGGTCAGAGAAGCATAATTTTACCCATGCCATGTGGCCATGGGAAAGTGAGTTGATTTTAACCATCCTTTCCACTTTGCCCTGCGAATGACCGCCAGGAAGGCCCAGTGGATGCCAGAAAAGCACTAGAAGTATTTCATCCTTCTCTGTCCTCTCTGAGCCTCATTGTGCCTTCTCCAGCGGTTCGCTCTCAGGCTCTGACACTGACCGGACAGCTACAGAGGGTGTTCCGCTTCTCAGGCCTGTTCAGGGTGACCTTGAGAGCTGTTCCGGCAACTGTCATGGTCACTCTTGTGGATCGAGAATCCCAAGAAAGACTGACTGGGCACAACAAATCACACTTAGATTCCCAGCACTCCAGTAGCTGATGCAGGAGGATCATCAGTTTGAGGCCAGCCATTTAGGGAGACCCTGTGTATGGCAAAGGTGGTGGATAATTAAAAGAGTGGCAAAGGACAATTACAGACGTGTGCTTTGCAACCTTGCTGGTGACCTCCAGCAGAAGGGACAGCAACTTAGCAGGGCTGAAACAGCCAGAGCAGCGGTGGTTCCTGTGTAAACGTGACTGCATAACTCCAGATCTGTCTGTGCTAACTGATTCATTGCCCTTAATTGGGGTAAACCCACAAACATCTGCAGACTGCTTTGTACAGAAAGAACAGAGCCCTTTCAAAAATAGAAACCCTGAGAAATTAACAAGCAAGAAATTAACTCCCAACCAAAGGACTCAATTGATCCCAAATTAAGTTCTACTTAAAAACTTTTCTCTTTGCAGGTCGACTGCTCGGGAGTATGCCCTGAAAATCATCAAGAAGAGCAAATGTCGAGGCAAAGTACGCACCAGGTTTACTCTTGTGAAGTTTGTGCTCAAGGGTAGAAATGTAAAGCGATTTCTTAACCCAGTGCAGCGCAAGAAATGCCTCCTGATGGAACAGAGTATCACAAATTTAGGGGGATGTTTAGTCATATAAATATTTCTGGAATAAAAGTAGTTAGGAAGATTTGGTTTCATTTTCCCCCTTTGCTTGCTTTATTTTCTTCCCTTACATTTGTTGTCTAAGATTCATTCTGTCATTTTCTGGAAAATTATAGTTGTCATGATGTGTCTTGAGTTGAATTATTTTAGGGTCTTCAGAATGCTGTTACATTTCCCCAAAATGCATCTCCCTTATCTTCTCGTGACTGTCCTATTTTGAGTTGGTTCCTCATACATTTTGAGTGTATTAAAATGGCTTCTTCCTTGCACAGGAGCACATGATCCAGAACGAGGTGTCTATCTTGAGGAGGGTGAAGCACCCCAACATTGTCCTCTTGATCGAAGAGATGGATGTGCCCACTGAGCTGTATCTCGTTATGGAATTAGTGAAGGTGTGCATTCTTCCGTTATCATGTTTGAGGTTGGCGGTGACCAAAACATGCCAATATTGTGGTAAAAATGTTACACTGTCATTTTACCAAAGAGAGCTCCTTTTATTTGTTGCAATTTTTATAGACACATTTTATTATCGAATCACCACTTTACTTACCTTGTAAATTATATTGTCTCCAGCTCACAGAATAGAATTTCACCATAGCACGGCTCTTTAAACCAACAGCTTCTGTGCATTCATTTAATAGTGCTGTGCACTATTAAAAATATGATGAATTGCCCTTGTTTTATTGGTCAGCTCCCTGTAGGCAGATTTTGTGGGGAAGGTGAGACCAAGTGAAATTTGGGGATGAGAAATAGGGGTGTTTAATGATGCATCTGGGGACAGATCCCAGTCCGATGGACAACTGTAAGCCGGCCTGATGACTACAGCAAAGCCCTTCCTTGCACTGCACAGCCTTCGTGAATTCTTTCTGCAAAACCAATATGTCTCAACTAGGGGGAAATCATCCTGTCTGCACCAGAAAGAAATGTCTTGAGGCCTGGAGCCTCAGGGACCAGGACAGTACCTGGTTTTTTGCAGGCTCTTGCATACAGCAACACATATCCTGTTGTCTAACTAAGGGTAAGGGGTTCAACTGGACCACAGAGAACATTCTGCCTCCTCCAGTGCTCAGAAACAAACTTCATACCTGTGTGACAGCCCGGTCTTTGAGAGAAACAGGAAGCAGAGAGAGAAAACATTTGTTTAGGTTTGTTTGTGGAAGAATCATTGCTTGGCCAACAGGGAGCAAGAATTCCAGGCTGGAAGTTGCGTATGGGACAGAGATGCCAGCACGGTTTGTGAAACCTGACAGCCTACAGGGCTGTGTCTCATTTTTTTACTGTTTTTAAAGGGGAAATTAAGTTGCTTACTGTGGAGTGACACATCTGAATGTGTTTGGGGTCTGGGGTCAGCTGTTTCATAGTCAATCTTCAAGAATTATGTAAATGCTTTTAGTAAAGCACACCCAAATCCTCTGAAAGGACTTCAGATAAATGCAGCTTAATATCAGGCCCAAATCACTGGTTGACTGAGTGCTGATAAAGTATAAGGAAACACGGGAAGCAAAGACTCAGAAGAATAGGACTAGGAAACTGTCTTTGGTGTTCCCATTTTGCCCTCCCTCTCTCCCTGTCTTTCTTGTCTTCAGAACAGGCTGTGGGTCCCATTTTCTATTCCTTACAGAGAAACAGAATTTTTGAAAAAGAAAGCTCAACGCCCACTCCAAGAGAACTAAATTAAGCAAGTCAAAGAGAGCGAGAGAGAGAAAGAGTGTGTATTTCGCACGTGTCCTAATAATTTCAAAGGCAGAAGAACGTTCTGTTAAGGACAGAGCTTGCAGGATTACCTGCCTTTCTGAGGGAGTTTTAGGACTATGAGTCTGTACTTCAGCAGGCAGTTGGTGTGTGGCAGGTAGCACATGTCACCAGAATCCCCCAACATGAGGCTTCTCAGAGGGAACCCAGCCCCACCTCCTCTTCCCTGGTGAGGGGCTGTGGAGGCAGCCACGTGTCTGCTGTCAGAGTCTCATCACAGCTCTTTCCCTTAAGCTTAGGATAAAATGTCACTATCCCCCATACTGGGGAGAGAAGTCACCAGAGTCTTTCACAAAGCAGAAGCAGAGAAAGCCCTGAGGAACCCCCAAATTCTAGTCCGTTCTTCATCTCCTTTCTGGTTCGTCAGTCCCCTCCACGGGCAGCCTATTGGTCCATCTGTCAGCATCCGACTCAGCCAGCTGCTCTCTTCCAGGGAGGAGACCTTTTCGATGCCATCACTTCCACTAGCAAATACACAGAGCGAGATGCCAGTGGGATGCTGTACAACCTGGCCAGTGCCATCAAATACCTGCACAGCCTGAACATCGTCCACCGTGACATCAAGCCCGAGAACCTGCTGGTAAGAGGAAAACCATCTCTGGCAGCTTGACTTCCAAGGCCTCCCTAATGAATGGACACCCCCCCACACACACACACACACACACTTCCAAGGCCTCCCTAATGAGTGGACACCCCCACACACACACACTTCCAAGGCCTCCCTAATGAATGGACACCTCCACACCCCCACACACACTTCCAAGGCCTCCCTAATGAGTGGACACCCCCACACACACACACTTCCAAGGCCTCCCTAATGAATGGACACCTCCCCACACACACACATCTTTTTTTCTCTCTTCTTTTTTTTTTTAAACTGTTTGCCTCCTGAGCTCGTTTCCACTGTACTCAGTGTCTCTTTAAGGTAATCGATAAGAGCTCTTATACTCTCAAGAATACTGATTTCTTAGGAATGGGAACAACATTCTGAAAAACAATCAAAGGTTGACTGGTAGTTAACATCATGGGCTTGGACCAAATAGTGAATAGGAGCATTTCCACAGCTGAACTTGGACTCTTCTAATTTAAGAGAAAAGAAACTCTTGTGTGTGGAGGGGAGGGAGGGAGCGTGCGTGTTCACATGCGTGCAAGAAGTGGGTGTGGTTGAGTGATGACCTGAGGTCCATGTGTGTGTGTTTCCAGTGTCTTCCTTTCCGGCCTCCACCTTATATTTCGTCACAGAGTTGAGTTGCTCACTGAAACCAGAGCCTGCCCTCACCCATTCAGCAAGTCTGGCCGAACTGGCCAGCAGCACCTGTGTCCTCCTGTCTTCACCGCCCCGGTTCGGGGACTACAGGTGTGTGCCATCAGGCCTGGCTTTTCTGTAGGTGCGGGGATCCAGACTCAGACACTTTGCTGACCATCGGGACTTCTTTTCCTATCCTAGCTTTGCATCTTATGATATGGTCCAAAACCAAAGAGAAATGAACCATAAGAAGTAGATGTAATCACTTCAGCGCAAAAAAAAAAAAAAAACCCACAGGAAAAGCGATTTTAGAAAATGGGTTGTGTGGGGATGTGGCTCAGCTGGTAAACTGTCTAGCCTTCATGAATCCTTGGGTTCCAATCCCCAGAACAGTGTAAAGCAGGGTATGGTGGTACAAGCCAGTAACACCAGCACTTGGTAGGTAGGAAAATGGTATGGTCAGAAGTTGAAAGCCATCCTTGGCTACATAGAAAGTTCAAGACCAGCCTGGGCTACATCGTGACCTTTATCTAAAACAAAGTAAAGCAAACAACAGCCCAAAGCCCTGATGTCTTTCTTTCCTTTCTGTTTGCTTTGCTGTTTATAATTTCCCTGTCTGAGTTCTCCACGCCATCAAATGAGGTTCCTTCTCTAGCCTAAAGTCCAGGTGGTCCAGATGAAAGCAGAAACTAGGTGGGAGGAGCTACACTGGGAAACATGGAGTAGCACAGCTTCTACTGATTCTTCGGGCTAGAAACTGAAAGTGATTGTTCTCCCATCCACCCAAAGATGGCCTTCTTTTCTCTTTTGTTTTCCACTCCTGTGACTATTTAAAGTGCAGATTTCTGGGCCTTAATACAGCTCTGCTGAATCAGAAATTGATGTCTTGTGACCCTGCAGCCACCTGCGTGAGGAGATCAGAATGATCGTGCCAGATGTGGTAGCACACACTTTTAATATCAGCACTGGGGAGGTAGAGGCAGGCAGATCTCTGGGAGTTGGAGGCCAGCCTGGTCTAGATTGTGAGTTCTAGGACAGCCAACGCTACATAGCGAGACCCTGTCTCAAAAAATTAAAATAAAACCACAAGTGTATCTTAACTCCCACCTCACAAATCAAAGCTGATTCTACTATAGAATCACTTACCTGTTCAGCCTCATGCTAGGGGCTTTTAAAAATACCTATTATGTTGTTTGAACCCCACAGCCACCATGTGGAGCAAATTCTTTAACTCCTCCAATTCACAGGTAAAGAAACTGGGTGCCTAGAATTTAAATGACTTGCCCAAGGTGATAATATGCAAGTAGAAAACTCAAGATCTCAACTGAGTTCTGACCCACAAAGTCCCTAGATGGCAGTGTGCTCTGAGTCAGGAGGAGACTAATCAAGTGCCACTGTGGGCCAGGTCCCATGCCAGGGAACTAGACACATTCCTTCATGGAATTGACATTCAGGCATAAAAGACAGGCATTCAAGGAATAAATATGCACACAATTAGCTCTTTGCAATGATGTCAGTAATCTTGTAGTGGCTGGCTCATGCGAGCAGCCAAGGTCAAATGGCAGAGGTCTGACTTAATTGCACCTCAAATTCCAAACCCCTGCAGCAGCCTAAACATTCTCTCTGCCTAGCTGCCTCCATGAACCGCGGCAATTTTCTGTCATCCACAGTCATTACTCCTATATCCTGACTCGTGTGGCATCGCCTATGGGAACAGACTTACAAGTGGGACTTTGTTGAGTAACTTCTTTAGGCCCCAAGCCTCAGTGATTAGAGAGTAAGGCTTCATTTCCCTCCACAGTACAGGTTTGGGGCGCCCATTGTTTATTTATTTCTCAGCACAACATTGTCTATTTCTGTAAATGCCTTCTATGATTGCATAGCAGTGTGCTTTTTTCTTTTTTCTAAGTTGTTGTTTGCAGGATATTTTTAAATTCTGTGATCATTGGAACATATTTTAACTTAAATGAACCAGAAAGAAAATATGTATACTCTTCTCTTTTTCTCCCCCTTTTCTGCTTTGATTTGAAATATACAAAGGAGCTATTGCAGCTATTCATAATTTTTAAAATATCCACATGAAAAATGAATAGATTTCCTTCCCCGCTGTAATGGTTTCTTACTGTGAGGAGATGGGATTTGTGCGTTTTCTTGGTGATAAATCTATCACAGAATAAATAGAAAAGCAGAGCACATTTAGCGGAATGAAGATGACATTTCTAATTACCCACGAGATCCCTCTTGGTTCCAACGCTGTTGAGGTCTCCACATGAATAGGAACGAGCCATTGTGGGGGCCACACCTTCACATGCTCAGAATTTATAAAAGCCACAGAGCTCTGATCCAGTGCTGTCAGAGCTGGGTGTTTTGTGACCTTGAAAATCCCCCCAAGCCTCCTTCATGGGGGTTTTATGTCAGGCCCTTTCCTTCTTATCTCCCTTTTACTTGTGGCAAAAAACACAAACCGCCTCACAGTAACATTGTACACAGGAAGAGGCCGCCTCTCATCTTTTATTGTCATTGCTTTTAAATATTTACTGTTTACCCATATATAATTTTTCCCGCTTTGTGGCAAAACATAGATCTATAGATTACCTTAGAAACTTGCAGTAAACTTAGTATAAAAGTTTGAATGTGTTTACTGCCTACAGGAAACTTAGCAGATACAGACCAACCCCTCATCCCACCTTCAGCTCTGCTCTTTCATTAAGAGACCCCAACATCCTTCTGCATTGTTACATTGTGAACAAGTCCTTTGCTAGTTAAAGGTTTGATGGAGAGATTTGTAGCTAGCACAGTGATTTTATAAGCATCAAATACAAATTTCATTTTCTGTAGTATAATTGGGTATACA